>CM049883.1:1600575-1603075 GCA_027474115.1 Schizopygopsis malacanthus
TTTCAG
This sequence comes from Schizopygopsis malacanthus, assembly GCA_027474115.1. Lineage (NCBI taxonomy): Eukaryota > Metazoa > Chordata > Actinopteri > Cypriniformes > Cyprinidae > Schizopygopsis > Schizopygopsis malacanthus. Next base: position 1,600,582 of record CM049883.1, read on the forward strand.
GACTCACAACTGACGTCACACATCTCACACATCAGCGAGATCATAAAGATGAGAGTGTTATGACACAAGCGGTTACGTCACGGCATCATGAGAGCGAGAGTTAGACTGTAATTAAAGCAGAACTCATTACATTAAACATCAGCAGGTGCATCTGTCAGAGATCCTCTGGAGCTCATTAAAACACGTTTATTTTACATTCACTGAAAGTAAACGGGGACAGATGCCATCAAGCTCCTTTATAAAGAAGTTTTCATGTAGTTTTCGTACTGTATGTTAAATAATTATTTGCTGAAAAGCTCTCATATTGTATTCTACTTGCTGTGTTTCGATTGGTTACAACAAGAGACATGAGAACCAATGACTTTTGGTGTCACTGACAGGTTTGGAAAGACCTGAGAGTGTGTAAGTGATCAGGAAAACAAATGAACCTAATACACATACACATGTATGAAATGACATTGTGGTGTATAGACTTACACTGCGTGCTGTGATCCTGGACACTTTGTGTCGTCTTAAAGGAATACTTCACACAAAAATGAAAATGTGCTCAGTTTACTCAGCTTCAGCCCATCTGAGATATATATGAGTTTGTTTCTTCATCAGATTTGGAGAAATGTGTCTCAGCAACGGATGCTCTGCAGTGAATGGGTGCCGTCAGAATGAGAGTCTGATAAAAACATCACAATAATCCGTTACTGAGATATTCCTCCAAATCTGATGAAGAAACAAACTCATCCTAATCTTGGATGAGCACATTTTTCTGGGTGAACGATTCTTTTGTTATAACATCTAACACACGCATGAATGTCTGTGTCTTGCTTGTTTCAGTAAATCTTGTTCTGACCTATTGTGGCGTAATCTTTCAGATCTTTCCTATCTGAATAGCATGTCCTGTTCAGCATTAAAAACACGCACTCATGCCATCTTGCTCAAAGCAGACCTGTTGACACAGGAGCCTTATCCTCTTCCTCATTAGTGCATCATGGTGGATTTAGCGATTTCATTTGAGACTTTGGCCTCTGGCTAGCAGTGTTTAATTGTCCTGAGTGCTGTAAACCTGCAGCGGGGCATCGGGTCACGGCCGCAGGACAGCATTAGAGCTGTGCTGAAACCATGAATATGAGCAGGTTTGTTTGTCTGAGACACCGCAGGTACAGACGTGGAGCGCCGCAAACGCTCCTGCGTTCATTAAGATCCTGTGAATATCACTGTGATTAATAATGATTATTGTGTATGAGAAAAGTGCAACACCGATGCAGAAAAACCTGCAGAGAAAAGCAGAATGGATGGATGAACAGATGGATAGAAGCGGATGGATGATGGATGATGGATGGATGAACAGATGAATGGATGGATGATGGATGGAGGGATGGATGGATAGATAGATACTTAGATGGATGGATGGATAGATAGATACTTGGATGGATGGATGAATGGATGGATGGATAGATAGATACTTGGATGGAGGATGGATGGATGGATAGATAGATACTTAGATGGATGGATGGATAGATAGATACTTGGATGGATGGATGAATGGATGGATGGATAGATAGATACTTGGATGACGGACGGATGATGGACGAACGGATGGATAGATGGATGGATGGATGGATGAACGGATGGATGGACGGACGGATGGATGGATGGATGGATGGATGAACGGATGGATGGATGGATGAACGGATGGATGGATGGATGGATGGATTGATGAATGGACGGATGGATGGATGGATGGATGGATTGATGAATGGACGGATGGATGGATGGATGGATGATGGACAGACGGATGGATGAATAGATGGATGGATTGATAGATGGACGGATGGATTGATAGATGGATGGATGGACGGATGGACGGATGGATGGATGGATGGATGGATGGACGGATGGATGGATGGATGGACGGATGGATGGATGGATGGATGGATGGATGGATGGATGGATGGATGGATGGCTGGACGGATGATGGACGGATGGATGGATAGATAGATAGATGGATGGATGGATTGATGAATGGACGGATGGATGGATGGATGGACGGACGGACGGATGGATGGATGGATGGACGGACGGATGGATGGATGGATGGATGATGGACAGACGGATGGATGAATAGATGGATGGATTGATAGATGGACGGATGGATGATAGATGGATGGATGGACGGATGGACGGATGGATGGATGGATGGATGGATGGATGGATGGATGGATGGACGGATGGATGGATGGATGGATGGATGGATGGATGGATGGCTGGACGGATGATGGACGGATGGATGGATGATAGATGATGGATGGATGGATGATGAATGGACGGATGGATGGATGGATGGATGGACGGACGGACGGATGGATGGATGGATGGACGGACGGATGGATGGATGGATGGATGGATGGATGGATGGATGGATGGATGGCTGGACGGATGATGGACGGATGGATGGATAGATAGATAGATGGATGGATGGATTGATGAATGGACGGATGGA
>CM049883.1:1608075-1640575 GCA_027474115.1 Schizopygopsis malacanthus
AGAAACAGACCGGTTCATTAACTATTGTGCAGTTATAGACTGTTTTTACTCATTTAGGTCAGAATTCATTGATCTGAATGGCAGAATTCTGTTTAATTAATCACACTTTCACTGGATTATTAGTGATTTAATTGAGTTGAAACCCGTTTTCTAAAGGAGCTTGTGTTTGTGGGTTGTACTTGTACTTCAGGAGATTTCCAGGACGTCTGATAAAATCTGTTTTTAAAGCTTAGTTGGTCAAAAACTGACGTTTATTCAGCGAGGATGCATTCAATGGATCAAAAGTGACAGCACAGACATTTATAATGTTATAAAAGACATTTATTTGATCAAATAAAAACTGAAATATTCATCAGCAGAAGTGTTTTCAACATTGATAATAATCAGAAATGTTTGTTTAGCAGCAAATCAGTATATTATAATGATTTCTGAAGATCATGTGACACTGGAGTAATGATGCTGAAAATACAGCTTTGATCACAGAAATAAATTACACTTTAACACATATTCACATAGAAAACAGCTGTTTTAATTTGTAATAATATTTCACATTTTTGCTGTTTTACTGTATTTTTGATCAAATAAATGCAGCCTTGGTGAGACTACTTTGAAGAACATAAAAAATCTTACAGACTCTTAGACATTAGCCCATTTAAAAAAATGATCCATTGAATGCCATAATACTGTCTTGTGAACTTTTACAAGCATGAGTGATTTGGAGCAAGGCCTTCATCTAATATAGCACACGCTCTGCCCTCTGCTGGTAATGAAACAGAAAACTCTACATATGTATTCAGATTGGAGAAGAGGCCTGTATGCGACTGCTTTAATGCTTCATATCCCTCATGAATTGAGTCGTGGTCAAAGCGCAGCTCGTGTTCTTCATGTCCGCGGCTGTTTTCAAGGACTTTAATCCTCCTATAGGTAACAGGAGGTCACATCATCCGGCTTTAGTTCATATTCAGCTTTCATTGATTAATGTCCTTTTGTTGGCATGTGTGTGCATCCAGAACATATTCATCCTGGTAAAAGGTTACACGTGGTTAAACATCAAAGACAGTAGTTTCATGGTTGCTTAGCGACCGCATCACAACATTCTAAAAGTGTTACATTGTATCGGGTGACTTCTGCGCATGCAAACCCACTCCGAGGATCTTCAGAAGATGCTGGAGCCTCGTAATCCGTGTTTCTTGGCACACCAGACATCTGTAGTTTGAATAATTGATGATTGTAGAATCGCTCTGGCTGCGGATCTGCTGGGGATGTTAAACAGGCTTTCTGTCGGCCTCTGCGTGCGTCCCAGGACGGTTCCTAAAGGAGCTTATGCTGTAATATCCTGATGAAAAGGGTTTGTTCTAAGCTTTCACTACATGCTTACATGATCACAAATGGGATGCAGTTTTTTCCCCCGGTGGGCTTCGGTGCATTTTTGACCACCTCTTCTCAGAATGACTTTCCTCCGAGTGAGACAGAGCTTCGTTCCTGCTGATTCAACGCAGTTTTTATCAGAGTCATCGTGATGATCCCGACTAAGATGTTGGTGTACCGGAGCCCAGACGGGGCCAAGCGCACCGAGGCCCTTCTGAACACACGCAGACGCAAGAAATCCTGCGGCGAGCTCTTTCACAACGGCTACCGTGTGAAGATGCTCCACCACGCGTCCGTCTGTGAGAAAGAGGAGCGCGACGACTCTCAGCACACGCTCTCCTCGTGTTTCCATGCCGTCTCGTACTGGGGTAAGAAGCCATGCTGGAATCCGCTCGGATCGATGGATGCGTCCCGTTCGTTCTTGTGTTAGGAGGAGGTTGCTTACTTTTAGTGATTCTTGAGACATGGGACAAAACAAAACACTAAAAATAACTTTTCTACTTTGAAAATAATCAGAGATGATCAATAAAACGTAAATAACTTATACTATTGCAATTTATTCAATAATGCATTTGTCAATATTTGTAAAAATTTAATTTCTGATACAGAATCTATGAACATGTTTACTAAGTTAATCTAAATAATAATAAATTATGATTATTACTAATAATTCATGTTACATTTTTCTTTCATTTTTGTGACCTTTTGTCCCAGACCTCAAGAACCAGTCTTTTTTGTGTTTAATCATAGCTTATGAGCTTATCTTCGGGAAACTCCGAACATCATTTTAACCTTTTAATCATTCGTTAAGGTCATTCATAAACAGCATTCCACTAGAAATACTTAAACATGAACCACAATCTAAGGGACAAAGAGAGATCATGCATTTGTTGTGCATCAAGCGAAAGTCAAGTGCTTTGCATTATGGGATGCATTATTTTGTGCATCATGCTTTGTTGTGGTATATTGCACGTTGGCAGGTGTTTCATGCATACTGTGTCTAGTATGCATACTATATAGTATAATGCAAGCATTGAGAACACCAGTTTAGGGTGCTTTTTTCTGGACGATGTTGAGCAATGATTGAGTTGTGAATGAGTAGATCGCTCTGCTGTATGATGATATTTGTGTGAATCTGTCGTGTGTGTGTGTGTGTGTGTGTGTGTGTGTGTGTGTGTGTGTGTGTGTGTGTGTGTGTGTGTGTGTTTGTGTGTGTGTGTGTGTGTGAGTGTGTGTGAGTGTGTCTGTGTGTATCTGTTTGTGTGTGTGTGTGTGTGTATGTGTGTATCTGTGTGTGTGTGTGTGTGTGTGTGTGTATGTGTGTGTGTGTGTGTGTGTGTGTGTGTGTGTGTGTGTGTGTGAGAATCTGTCATGCGTGTGTGTGTGTGTGTGTGTGTGTGTGTGTGTGTGTGTCATAATAAGCAAGGTCACCTCACTGAGTCACATGTTTTTCTCTCGGAGGTTTTTTTTGGCGGTAATGCTTCTGAAACAGAACTCAAATGTAGGCCTTTACGTCACGAGTGTTGAGCCGACTGACAAATAAACTCCGTCCAGATGTGTTCAGTCCAGCGCTGCGCTCTCAACTTTGAGCACTTTCAAAGACTGATATGTTGATATTTCCAGCAATATTTTGACGATTCGTTCGTATTGTTAGTTGTGTTTTTACGGGCTGATGAAATCAGTGTCGTTGTTAAACATGGACGAACACTTTAAAGGTACGAGCTGAACTTTTAATGTGTGTTATGATGTTCTGCGTCAGTGTTGTTTCATGTGTTTCTTGCTTCTGCTCTTTCATGCAGGATTGAGGTTCTTAAGAGCCTTGAGGCTGATCCAGTTTTCAGAAATATTACAGTTTTTAAATATCTTAAAAACAAGGTAAGAATGTGCAGCATGTGATTTCTGCTCTCATGTGGAAATAGTTGTTTAGCATTTTTCATCTGCATGTTCTTGATCTTAAATGAAAATCATTCTTTATTATAAATCTGATAACATTATATCATCTAGGAACGCTTGCATATTGTGCTTTGTACTTTGAACTTTAGAGTAGTTATTTTAAAGTGTGTACTCACAAAGTATGATTTTTTTTCCAAAACATTTACAGAATAAAAATGATGTTCATCAATTGACAATAGTTTAACTGCAATTTCGTCTTCTATTCTATTCTATTCTATTCTTTCTATTCTATTCTAACTCAAAAAGGTCTGTAATGTCTTAAAAAGTGTTTTGGAAAATGACCAGTACATTCACCTCTTTCTATAGATTTTTTTCCTTCAGTGTTTGGTTTTATTATTATGATTTAATTGAGTTATTCGTGCTGGAATATCTTTGAGCTTGTGCTCGGGCATCTGTCCGTCTCGCTGTAGCTTAGGTCTAAAGCTTGAGCGCAGATGTCCAGGAGAGCTTATTGTGCAACAGAATAAATCATCTCAGTGCCCTTCATTAAACTGGAGAGGTGAAATCTACTGAATAGACTGTGCCAAAACAATCTGAAATGATTTTTGGACTAAATAGGCCAGTATTATACCTTATTAAAGGGTCGTTTCTGTTCTCATGAATCTGTTTTGTTGGTATGAAAGGTTTAGCCGGCCGGCTGAACTCAAACATATGTGCAGTGTTTGTTCAAAAACACATCCGTTGTGAGTTGATTTCTTAAATTTGTTTTCATAGCAACTCCATAAAGTTGGTGAATTTGTGCTCAATCTTTATAAGCACATGGCTGACGGCAGCGGGCTTCATACATTTGGTAAGTCAATCGCATCAGGAATTAACTGGATGGACTACATTTTGATACTTCTTTAGAATAATGTCCACTAATAAATCATTCACAATTAGAATAAAGAGGAATAGTTCACCAAAAATACAAATTAAAGTTTGTTTATTCATCAGATTCTGAGAAATGTAGCATTGCATCAGTGTCTCAGCAATGGATGTGAATGGGTGCCGTCAGAATGAGAGTCTGATAAAAACATCACACCACTCCAGTCCATCAGTTAACATCTGGAGAAGACAAAAGCTGAAACAAATCCAGCATTAAAATGTTTTTAACTAAAACACGAGTCCATAATAACGCTTCCTCCAGTGTAAAAGTGCATCTCTTGTTGTTTCTCGCATCAAAATCCAGCCAAAATCCATGTTTTGTCTTGTAAACGCTGCTTGATCTGTGCAGATTTCTCTCCTGATTCAGACCAGAACACTTTTTCACTGGAGGATGCGTTATTATGGACTCGTGTTTCAGTTAAAAACATCTTAATGCTGGATTTGTTTCAGCTTTTGTCTTCTCCAGATGTTAACTGATGGACTGGAGTGGTGTGATGTTTTTATCAGACTCTCATTCTGACGGCACCCATTCACTGCAGAGCATCCGTTGTTAAGACATTCCTCCAAATCTGATGAAGAAACACATTCATCTACATCTCAGATGGTCTGAGAGTGCGCACATTTCATTTTGGGGTGAACTATTCCTTAGGATCGGTTTAGCTTTCATGTTGACAAAGTAAAGCTCAAGTAGAAATACTGGTGTGGTGTGTTTTCAGGTGGAAAACTCAGGGGATCCTTGGGAAAACTTCCAAAACTCCCAACCGCTTTCCTACTGGGAGTGTGTGTACTTACTCATGGTAACCATGTCCACAGTGGGTTATGGAGACGTTTGTGCTAAAACAACCCTCGGCCGCCTTTTCATGGTCTTCTTCATTCTCGGAGGATTGGTAAAAAGCTTAAATAAATAGAAGAAATCACCCACAGCCTGCATTTCTGCCTCCAATTATCAGGTCCTTAATCATTGTATCCTTGAGAACCAGAGCTGGAAAACGAACCCTTCATTTAGCTTCAGTCCCAGCTTCTGCTCGTCGTGATGGAAAGATCTTCATGTGTTTTTGCTTGTACTGCATTTGCATTTCTATATTTCAAATGCTATATTTGTTGATTTGATGTGGAACCATCATTAGGGAGTACAAAGTTATTCTGTTTGTAGAAATCATGACTGACTGCGGTTTTAGACAACCTGACCCAACTTACCCCACCCAAACTCCAACAAACTCTACGAAGGGTTGAGATATGAGACACACTCGTCACGACGTCAGCATACATCATACATACATCACTGACTCAGTCAAATGGTATTTACAGAAATATATTAATAAAATAATCCAAAAATTTGAAATTAATACAAATATTTATAGAAATTAATTGAAAAAAATTCATATTTTGTAAATATTAAAACTAACATTAGATTAAATATTAATAATTTTTCATAAAGTTTGTAAAGGCAGATCGATATATTTTGGTATTAATTGTAGTTATGTCTTGAAATGCTTTTATAACACATTAGTGCACAGATCTTTTCAATGTTCCCTGTTTTTAATGATTTGTTGATCTGCTTATTGCCATAATTATTTTTTCATATTAATAAATAATACAATTTTAATATTAAAACATGTTTTAATTAATTTATTATTAAACAAATCATTTTATGTTAATTTAAATTTAAACAATTATTTATATTTTATATACATTTTTATACAAAACATACATAAACATAATTGTATTCATTTCCAAAATTATTTTTTAAATTGTAAAGATATTAAAATGAACATTTTTTTTTATTAATAAAGTGTTGGAAAGATAAATAGATTCAGCTATTTATTGTATTATGTAATGCTTTTATATAAAAAAATATCTACATCAAATAAATTAAGACATAAATGCACAGATTTTTCTAATTTACCATATTTATGATTAATTTGGTCCGTGTAATAAAACATAAAAAACGTGTTTTTGAAAGACAATTCACTGATTATCTGAAAGTTTTATGACCAGCTTATTGCCATTATTGTTTCATGTAAATAAAATAATACATTATTAATGTTAAAATATTATGTCAATATGAGTTATTAAATTAAATATACAAAATGAATACATTTATTAAACAAATTAAATATTAAACATTAATTAATACATGTATTAAACATGTTGAAAGTTTTTCATCAAGTTTGTACTGAAACATATTTGACGAGTATGTACTGTAATGCTTGCGATCTGACAGTTTTATGATCTTCCTATACTAATATTAATAATGGAGGTAAAGTGCAGCAGTGGCAGTCGTGTTCATATCTCCCAGCGTAAGAGTTTGTTTGGACTAAACATGGCTCTTGAGGTTTCCTCCTTTACTTCACCGTGTTCCCTCTTAAAACGGCAGATCGAATCTCATCTGTGGCGTTTCTTCTCAACACCGATATCCCTTCAAACAGAATGCTTTTACTTTCAGCCTAAAACCTTCCCACCTGTGAATGCATGAACTCAAGCATTCTGACTCTCATGTCTGCATCTTACAGCTCCAGTGTTTAACACTTGAAGAGATCGTTTGTGCTGAAATCATCGTTTACTCTGCCTCATGTCGTTTCTTTCTTCGGTGCAACTCGAAAGGTCTGCTTTTCCTTATAATAGAGTGAACGGGGACCAAAGTTACTGTTCATATGACTTCAAGTCACGTTTATTTCTCTAGCACTTTATATGATACAGAAAACAAATAAATAAACGATAAAACAGCAAATCAAACTTCTTCAAATATGAGACTAATTCTTCTCATAAAAAGAGATAAATGTGACCCTCTCTGAAAACCCAGCTAAAGTCATTTTTTTGTGTGATTTGCTGTTTTCTACAAAAAATCATCCTCCTTATGGTAAAGACCATTCTGTGAAAATGTAATATTTCTATCTTTAATATTGACTGAGTAAGGTCTTGTCAAATATTGAAATTAATGGTAGAAATCAAACTTGGATGCTCGTTATCTCATAATTAGATTTTGAGACTTTAGCCTGGATTTTCACAGAGAGGGTCACATATAGTGTCGTTATTCAGTTCAAGTCAGTTCATCGTTGATTCAGTTCAGTTTAGGGCTGAGATGTGATGATTGGATTCAAAGCTTGCGATTCAGTTAAAGTTTGATCTCGATTCGACAGTGTAAACACGATTCGGTTAAAGTTTGATCTTGATTCGACAGTGTAAACACGATTCGGTTAAAGTTTGATCTTGATTCGACAGTGTAAACACGATTCGGTTAAAGTTTGATCTTGATTCGATTCGACAGTGTAAAGTGTAAACACGATTCGGTTAAAGTTTGATCGACAGTGTAAACGATTCGAAAGTTTGATCATTCGACAGTGTAAACACGATTCGGTTAAAGTTTGATCTTGATTCGACAGTGTAAACACGATTCGGTTAAAGTTTGATCTTGATTCGACAGTGTAAACACGATTCGGTTAAAGTTTGATCTTGATTCGACAGTGTAAACACGATTCGGTTAAAGTTTGATCTCGATTCGACAGTGTAAACACGATTCAGTTAAAGTTTGATCTTGATTCGACAGTGTAAACACGATTCGGTTAAAGTTTGATCTTGATTCGACAGTGTAAACACGATTCGGTTAAAGTTTGATCTCGATTCGACAGTGTAAACACGAACCAGTTAAAGTTTGATCGATTCGACAGTTAAAGTTTGATCTTGATTCGATTAAACACAATTCGGAAAGTTTGATCAGTGTAAACACGATTAAAGTTTGATCGATTCGTTAATCAATTCAGTTAAAGTGATCTTGATTCGATTCGACAGTGTAAACAGTGTAAACGATTCGGTTAAAGTTTGATCTCGATTCGACAGTGTAAACACGATTCGGTTAAAGTTAAACACGATGATCTTGATTCGATTCGACAGTGTAAACACGATTCGGTTAAAGTTTGATCTTGATTCGACAGTTAAACACGACAGTGTATCTTGAACAGTGTAAACGATTCGGTTAAAGTTTGATCTTGATTCGACAGTGTAAACGCGATCGAAAGTTTGATCTTGATTCGACAGTGTAAACACGATTCAGACAGTTAAAGTTTGATTTGATCTTGATTCGATTCGACAGTGTAAACACGATTCGGTTAGTTAAAGTTAAACACGATGATCTCGATTCGACAGTGTAAAGTTTGATCACGATTCGATTCAGTTAAAGTTTGATCTCGATTCGACAGTGTAAACACGATTCAGTTAAAGTTTGATCTCGATTCGACGGTGTAAACACGATTCAGTTAAAGTTTGATCTTGATTCGACAGTGTAAACGTGAAACACGATTCAGTTAAAGTTTGATCTTGATTCGACAGTGTAAACAGGATTCGATTTGATCGATTCGACAGTTAAACACGTTCAGTTAAAGTTTGATCTTGATTCGACAGTGTAAACACGATTCGATTCGTTAAAGTTTTAAAGTTTGATCTTGACGGTGTAAACACGATTCGAAAGTTTGATCAGTGTAAACACGATTCGGTTAAAGTTTGATCGATTCGATTCAGTTCGGTTAAGTTTGATCTTGATTCGACAGTTAAAGTAATTCGACGTGTAAACGATTCAGTTATCTTGATTCGAGTTAAACACGATGATTTGATCTTGATTCGACAGTGTAAACACGATTCAGTTAAAGTTATCTTGATTCGAGTTAAACACGATTCAGTTATCTTGATTCGACAGTGTAAACACGATTCGGTTAAAGTTTGATCTCGATTCGACGGTGTAAACACGATTCGGTTAGTTTGTCTCGAGTCGAAGTGTAAACACGATTCGGTTATTTGATCTCAATTCGACAGTTAAACACGATTCGTTAAAGTTTGATCTTGATTCGACAGTGTAAACACGATTCGGTTAAAGTTTGATCTTGATTCGACAGTTAAACACGTTTTAAAGTTTGATCTTGATTCGACAGTGTAAACGCGATTCGATTCGTTAAAGTTTGATCTTGATTTGACAGTGTAAAGTTTGATCACGATTCGGTTCAAAAGTTTGATCTTGATGTAAACGACAGTGTAAACGTGTAAACGATTCAGTTAAAGTTTGATCTTGATTCGACAGTGTAAACACGATTCAGTTAAAGTTTGATCTTGATTCGACAGTGTAAACACGATTCGGTTAAAGTTTGATCTTGATTCGACAGTGTAAACGCGATTCAGTTAAAGTTTGATCTTGATTCGACAGTGTAAACACGATTCAGTTAAAGTTTGATCTTGATTCGACAGTGTAAACACGATTCAGTTAAAGTTTGATCTTGATTCGACAGTGTAAACACGATTCGGTTAAAGTTTGATCTTGATTCGACAGTGTAAACACGATTCGGTTAAAGTTTGATCTTGATTCGACAGTGTAAACACGATTCGGTTAAAGTTTGATCTTGATTCGACAGTGTAAACACGATTCGGTTAAAGTTTGATCTTGATTCGACAGTGTAAACACGATTCGGTTAAAGTTTGATCTTGATTCGACAGTGTAAACACGATTCAGTTCAAGTTTGATCTTGATTCGACAGTGTAAACACGATTCAGTTAAAGTTTGATCTTGATTCGACAGTGTAAACACGATTCGGTTAAAGTTTGATCTTGATTCGACAGTGTAAACACGATTCAGTTAAAGTTTGATCTTGATTCGACAGTGTAAACACCATTCAGTTAAAGTTTGATAAAAGTCGATTCGATGGTGTAAACATGTCTCTCCAGTTAAAGTTTGATCTTGATTCGACAGTGTAAACCGATTCAGTAAACCCAGTTTGTTGTTGTACATTAAACAGTGGGGGATTTTATTTTATCAAACATTTTTAATATAACAATTTTCTTCAAAAAAATTCAAGGACACATTAATGCAACATTTTCAGTTCCCCTTTATAATTGTATTAAATTTTGTCAATATAATACAAACTAAAACTGTACTTATGAAAGACTGCTTATCTGAGCGTTGTACGGATTAAGAAATATTTTCATATAACTAAAGTAATAAAATTTTAATGTTGATACATTATTTTCATATTAATATTACATTTATATACAAATAATTATATTCATTAATATGACTAAAATGAGTTATATACAAGATTTTATAAATAAAAATGAACATTTATTTTAATATGAATAATTTTGTAATTTACAGTAATACTTTTATAAAAAAAATTCTACATAAAAAAACTAATTAGTGAACAGATCATTTCAATTTGCCACATGCATAATTATACATTTGGTTGGTATAATACAAAAAAGCAGTTTTTTAAGATCTAATTATTATCCTTAATATATTTCATATTAATCAATTATTAATATTAATCAATTATTTCAATATTAATTCTTCATATTGATTTTATATAAACATATATGTAAGTGTTATTTTTAATATAAATTTATTTAAATTTTTATTAAATGTAATAATGTGTAAGTTCATCAGTTATAAAAACAAACTCAATTCAGTTCAAGTTTTGTCATTTTCATTATATTGCACGTTGTTTTTATACAGTACATGCATCTGTTTTGACGGAAGAAATCAGTCAAAGGGGTTTGTAATGACATGAGGCTGAGCAAACGAGGACCGGACTCTCGTTTCGGCTGAACTATCGCTTCAAGGCTCTTCTTTCTGATATGAAATCTCTCTTCTACTGAAGGTAGAAGCATTGGCAGACTTGTCTTGTCCTGTGTCTCCTGTCTCCTCCTCCAGGCCATGTTTGCCAGCTACGTTCCTGAAATCATAGAGTTAATAGGAAACCGCAAGAAATATGGTGGTTCCTATAGTGCAGTAAATGGGAGAAAGTAAGTACCTGTGCTCGCTCAGTGCGCTCGGCCCGTCTGCATGCCCATCTCTCTCTCTGTCCCATGCATGTAGGCAATGTTTGCTCGCTACGTGCCTGAAATCGCTGCTCTCATCCTTAATCGGAAGAAATATGGAGGGAGTTTTAACTCGACCCGAGGAAGAAAGTAAGTCGCCGAACCTCTAATGAAAAGGTTCTTATTTTCAGCAGGGTGGAGGAGCGCGGACTCGGACCTCACAGGAAGTCGCTGTAGTGCTTCCTGTGACGTCAGAGGTGCTTCTCCACAGGAAGTCGTATTATTATTATGAGGGTCAAATGGCACAAATCATATCATTGCTTGTGGCGTCGTGTGAGTCGTCATTGCTTGCTGATTCGTGCTACTTGGACACTTGCTTCTCCGTGTGCGTGTTGTATGTTTTCATCGCAAAGCCGTATTATGTACAATTCAAAAGTTTATTTTTGGAAAGAAATTAGTTATTTTATTCGCCAAGGACACATTAAATTGATCAAAAGTGATGGTAAAGTCATTTATAATGTATCAGTGCTGTTCTTCTGAACTTGCTGTGAATCCTGAAAAATTAAATGCATCACATTTTCCACAAAAATATTGTGCTGTATTCAACATTGATAATAATCAGAAATGTTTCTTGAGCAGCAGATCAGTATATTATTATGATTTCTGAAGATCATGTGACATTGAAGACTGGAGTAATGATGCTGAAAATACAGCTGCTGCATCACAGAAATAAATTACATTTTATTAAATATTCACACAGAAAACCGTTATTTTAAATTGTAAAAATATTTTGCAATTTTTTACTGTATTTTTGATCAAATTAATGCAGCCTTGCTGAACAGAAGAGACTCAAAGAACTGTACGCACCCCAATCTTCTGAATTATAGTAATATATATATACTGTACAAATAGGTGTATTTAAACCCATTTGAAATAACCCATTTTTCATAGTATATGTACAATCACAAAATTCAACTAGACGTCACTGTAATGTTTTGTGTCTTATTTTAATGCTAGCTTTAACAGTGTACACATCATATATGAATTATACGCTTGCATTAGTTTATAATGAGTTATCAGCACTCATTTTGATGGATTATTCTTTCCAGACCGTCAGTGCTTTGGCTTTAAAGTCCTCATGAAATCAAGATTGGTGTTTAATCTGTGGCTCATCTACTGTATACACTCATTTGAGCAGATATAAGTATTTAAAATGTGTTTTATGGGATTATCGTTAGGGCTTCAGATTATATTCAGATTTTTAGCTGATTAAATGTAAAAGCAGTGATTTTATGGGGTCTTTATCTCAGTGGCACTGCATTGCTGTTACTGCTTTAAACTCATGTGTTGTTGTTTTAAGTAAACTTAAAGGGACAGTACACCCAAAAATGAAAATTCTGTCATCATTTACTCACCCTCAAGTAGATCCAAACCTGTATGAATTTCTTTGTTCTGACAAACACAAAGGAAGATATTCTGAAGAAAGTTTGTAAACAGGCTGTTTTGGAGCTCCATTGACTTCCATAGTAGGGAAAACAAACACTATAGAAGTCAATGATGACCCAGAACTGCTCTGTTTCTCACATTCTTCAGAATATCTTCCTTTGTGTTCAGCAGAACAAACACATTCATACAGGTTTGGAAATACTTGAGGATGAGTAAATGATGACAGAGTTTTCATTTTTTGGGTGTACTGTCCCTTTAAGACAAGGTTTGCTGTTGTTCCAGTACAAATCCAGATCTCCAGAGAAAACCCACCCAGACTCTCTTTAAACTACATGCTCAGGGTTCACTTCAGTCTGGTTTTGTATGATTTTAAAGCTAAATGTTGTTAAACGTGTGATCTGGGTGGTTTTCTCTCTTGTTGATCAGCTGGGATGTTTTCTGATGAATACTCACCCGTTGCGTTTCTCAGGCATATAGTCGTCTGCGGTCACATCACACTGGAGAGCGTCTCCAACTTCCTCAAAGACTTCCTACACAAGGACAGGGATGATGTCAGTGTAGAAATCGTTTTTCTCCATAAGTAAGTACAATGTTGAAATTGAACAGAGGTTTCATCCGCACAAAAGATGTTTTGAAGAACGCTCCTGCTGCTCTGTTTTGTGGGGTGAACGTCTAGGTCTCACAGTGTGTGTGTGTGTGTGTGTGTGTGTGTGTGTGTGTGTGTGTGTGTGTGTGTGTGTGTGTGTGTGTGTGTGTGTGTGTGCGTGTGTGTCGTGCGTGTGTGTGTGTGCGTGTGTGTGGGTGTGTGTGTCGTGTGTGTGTGTGTGTGTGCGTGTGTGTGTGTGTGTCTGTGTGTGTGTGTGTGTGTGTGTGTGTGTGTGTGTGTGTGTGTGTCTGTGTGTGTGTCTGTGTGTGTGTGTGTGTGTGTGTGTGTGTGTGTGTGTGTGTGTGTCTGTGCGTGTGTGTCTGTGCGTGTGTGTCTGTGCGTGTGTGTCTGTGTGTGTGTGTCTGTGTGTGTCTGTGTGTGTGTGTGTCTGTGTGTGTGTGTGTGTGTGCGTGTGCGCGCGTGTGCGTGTGTGCGTGCGTGCGTGCGTGTGCGTGCGTGTGTGTGTGTGTGTTTTCAGTATTTCCCCTAATCTTGAGCTGGAAGCCTTATTCAAGAGACACTTCACACAGGTGGAGTTTTACCAGGGATCCGTCCTCAACCCTCACGATCTCGCCCGAGTCAAGGTACAGGTTTGATCTACAGTCTGCAGCATCAAAATCTAGAAGTGTAAAAAGGTGTAGAAGTGTGTAGTGGAGTGTAGAAATGTATATGATCATAAAAATCATGGAAATTTCTACGGAGAATCTACTATTTTTCTAGTTATGCTCTGTAAAATATTTAATCAGACATTGTTCTTGTGTAAAGCAGGAATATTGTAGTAAACTAAAACCATTAAACATTTCCATTGCTTGAAATAAAATAAACGTTAACTGATATAAAATATATAAAACATGTTATTTTATTCCAGCTATTTTCCAAGGCACTGTTTCTCATTTTTGTTTAGTTTAACTTGAATAACTAAAACTAAATGAACTAAAGCGAAGAAAAATAACAAAAAACTTAAAGAAAACAAAAACTAATAAAAATGACAAACACCCGCAGCAGAATTACTGAAACTTTAACTAAAATTAAGATGAAAAGAAAATGTAAAAATAATATCTAATTCAAAAAATTTACAAAAACTTTAATAGTATATTAATGATACTAAAATAATATCGTTAAACAACTCATAAGAATAACATAAAAAAATATATATATTGCAAAACAGAAAATATAAAATAGTTATTTTTAAATAAATAAAAAACAAGTGCTACAATAGTGTATCAAGGATCGTAAAATAACTTTTTTGTGTGTGTGCCATGAGTATTTTTAACCGATTCACTAATTGATCTGAATGATTTGCTAGCAATTTGACTGAAGTTGAACATCTTTATGGAGTAATAGCAAACAATGAGTTCATGAAAAAGGAAATTCAGTGGACCCTGCAAAAAGTGATTTTTTTTTTGGGCCCATTTATTTACATCCTTTAAATTAGATCTGTTTTTTAAACTCATTTTTCTAGATTGAGTCGGCCGATGCCTGTCTGATCTTAGCCAATAAATATTGTGCAGATCCTGACGCTGAAGATGCATCCAATATCATGAGGTGAGACAGCCCCCCCCCCCCCCCCCCCCATTTTTTTTTAGTTTTTTTTTTTTTTTTTTTTTTTTTTTTTGTATGAATTAAATAAGAATTAGTGCATTATAAAAAAAGAAAAAAAAAAAACTTTTGATATGTGTTTTTCTAGGGTGATATCCATTAAAAACTACCATCCAAAGATCCGAATCATTACACAGATGCTGCAGTACCACAATAAGGTGAGCGTTTCCATGTTATTATACAGCCAACATGTTGTTTTTCATGACCATTTCCCCTTTTCATGGTCTTTAGGATTAAACGAGCTACTGTAACTTTAAAACTAAGAACCACAAGTTGTATCAATAAATGCTCTGAATGAGCTAAAGAGGTTGATGTCACATTGTACATCACAATCGTGTTTCAAACCCTTATGGGCCTTTAATGCATGCACTCTCTGTCTTTGTCTTCTCCAGGCGCATCTTCTCAACATCCCGAGCTGGAACTGGAAGGAGGGCGATGACGCCATCTGCCTCGCCGAGCTGAAGCTGGGCTTCATCGCTCAGAGCTGCCTGGCCCAGGGTCTGTCCACCATGCTGGCCAATCTCTTCTCCATGAGGTCCTACATCAAGGTCAGCTCCCATGCTGGAGCAAACCGTGTCACCGTTTGAGTCCTGAGCGTGAAACTCACGACCTACTTCTGTTTAGATTGAAGAAGACACGTGGCAGAAGTATTATTTAGAGGGAGTAGCCAATGAAATGTACACGGAGTATCTGTCCAGTGCCTTCGTGGGTTTGTCTTTCCCCATCATTTGTGAGTAAGTATGATGCGTGCGGTTATTTTCACCAGTGTGCATGTGTTAGTATGATAGTGAAGTATTGAATCGATGAAAAAACACAAATTAAAGGATGAGAATGATATTATGTTTGAGTAATTTCAAAGACGCCAGGTTTAGCTTTGTACAGACACGTTAATGAAAATGATCATTTAAGCAGAAGCCTTTAGGTCAAAAGTTATGTTTACGATCAGAGATACAATTTAGGTTTTCTGATTTCTTGATTATCCGAATACGTCTCGGGATATTTTGAAGGTATAAACAGATATAAATGAGATGAATAAAAAAGCTCATGTAGTACGTGTACTGTAGTATGAATTGATCATTTGTTTCTCTGTAGACTCTGCTATGTGAAGCTGAAACTCCTTCTGATCGCCATCGAGTATAAATCAGACCAGAGAGAAAGCAGGTCAGTCTGATCTTTATCAAGATATTCACAGTCCTAAACGACAGCAATATAGATTTATTTAATTAGCATACTCTGGACTCACGTGCAGTGTTACTTTAGTAACATTGATACACTATTATAGTTAAATTATATTGTATTTATTTTAATTTTAGTTTTAATTTAAATTGTAATTTTTTTTAATTTTACATTTGAAGTTTTAATTTTAGTCACATTTATTTTTTGAAATGTCAATTTTTTTTTATTAAATTTTTTTTTTTTTTTTTTTTTTTGTGCATTGTAAAAAAAAATGAAAATGAGAAACATGTAAAGTATGACTTAAATTTTATTTATTTTTTTCAGTTGTTTATTTCAAACACCTTTGTCAGACTAGAATTTGCCATCTAAATATTATTCTTCATTTACTTCAGTAAATGTTCATTTTATTTGAAGTAATGTTTTTGTGGTTTTAGTTGAGTGTTAATTAAGGATAATAGCCCTGCTGAAATGATTAGCGTGCTCTTTATCCTCATTTAGTGGCTTGTCTGACTTCGCTGCTGTTTGTGTTTGTTTCACACAGGGGTGGAAAATGGTATGAAGTTATAAGGTTTCATTTGGTGTGGTCATGTCATGCCAAATTCTCTTGAAAATGTACTTGCCATATTTCCCTGAAACGTTCCTGAATGTTTTAGGGTCTTTAGGGTCTTGGGTAAAAGTCGTGACAGTATTGTAAATGGCTTTTAGTCAAGGCAGTCAATGATATGTGTAGATTTTCAAGGGATACTGTTGTTCATTTTCTGTACTTCTGGTCGAGCTGTGTGTGTCGACTGTAATGTGGCACTGAAAACAGTGGTGACGTATCTGCCATGTTTAATGCTTTTACTGTCATCAAATCTCTTATTTTCGTTACTCACACAATTATTAAAATAACATTTTAGAGATGTTCAGCATGTTTAATTTGAAACTGTGATTATTTACTCACTCTCATGTCATTCCAAACCTGTATGACTGAAGTTTTAGATGAACCAGTTCGATTTCACGCCAATTCGTACATATTTTACGAGGTGGGTAATGCGTACAAATTCGTACGAACTGACTCTTAACCCTTTACGATTCCTGTAAAATTTGCCTAAAACGCCTAAAAAAAGGCATACCCAAAGTAAATTGCATGCTGTTCTTGGGTCATTTGGATGATATGCATGGTGTTGGTCTCCTTTGAAAGGTGACACTCTGAGGTTTGTTTCTCAACAGAATCACTGTAAGTCTTACTGATATTGAGTAATAGCACTTTGAATACACACAAAAAATAAAAAATTATTCCGCCTGCATTTTTGTTTGTAAATAGAAGCCTGCAGATGACTATAGCTGGGAGGTATGAGCTGGAAAATACATTGGGATCACAGAATGAAGCCTTACCAAGCCAAATTTACCATTTGATAAACAATATATTAGAAAATTAGTGTTTTACACATGTTTATCTAATTTTATGTCTAGACGCTTCCAAAAAAAGTACACTTGGGAGACTCCAAACGACGCTTTGTAACAACGACACATACAATGCTGTAATTCTTGAATGCTTTAATGTACAGTCATCATTTTGGGCTCTAATGAAAGGTCACACTTAGAGCTATTCAGTTTCTCATCCAGATTCACTGTCAATAATTACTGACACATAGTAACTGAAGCATAAACACATTATAGTGACATTTATACATAGAATCCAAAATGGGTACACTTTTAAAATTACATATATATTTATAATCTAAATACATTTTTTCCTATATTTCTATTTCTGTACATAGTACATTATTTAATTTGTGGGTTTTTTCTTATATTGGTGTTATATTGCATCCCTACTGTGTTATTCCTATGTATGTCTGTACTATCATGCATGTCTGCATTATCTCAACACAAAGTGGTCTGATAAAGACACTGATTGTACATGCTGTGTTTATTGTATCTTAAAATGGTTTACATAGTTGAAATCACAAGAATCTCAGCTTTCCGTGGATATATGACATGGTCAACTTTTTTTTTTTTTTTTTTTTTTTTTTGTCTGACGACTTTACCCCGTCACCACTAGGCGTTCTTAGGCGTTCTGGATTCTTAAAGGGTTAAAAAGTCATAAGATTTTTGCTAAATCGTATGTATTTTACGATTTGCCATATCGTATGATTAGTACGAAACGCTTGTGTTGTTTACTCTGTTGAGACGTGCTGAAATGGCGTTTGGTCTCGTACTCTATCGCGTCTCTTGTCAGTGTCTGGACATTGCTTGGACATTTATTGTGATAAACAGTAAAGTGTATTCAGCTGAATCAAGAAACGGCTAAAAACACATCTTTATTTGACCCTCGAACTCTAGCACTCTCTATTCTAAATGTATTTGATCTAATCTGTCTTTTTATTTAAATAAAAACTCATTTGACCCTCTATCAATTGCATATTTATTCTCTAACTGCTAGCTTTTCGTGTAAAACTAACACTAAGTGTAATTTTTCTATATTTTATATACTAGTTTTCTGAAAAATCCTTCCTACGTGTACTGCGTTGGGCTAACCAGGACTTGTAATAGCACTCGCATGTTGTTGCTCTTTTGTTGGTTTTGATTGCTTCTATAATGTCCTCATTTGTAAGTCGCTTTGGATAAAAGCGTCTGCTAAATGACTAAATAAATATAAAATAGTACAAATGAGCTACCCGTACACTGGGGTTTAGACAAATCAGACTAAATCGTACGAGTGAGGTCGTCTGAATTAACCACCTCCTAAAATATGTGTGAATTGCCGTGTGATAGTGTCGGACGAACTCTATCAAGCTCCACAAATGAACTGGAAGTTGTTTTCAAACAGTCACATTTAATTAGTTTTGTGCTGAATTAACATGCGACTTTAAAAACATCATGTCCAGGTATGAGTCCCTTCTCTGCAAACAGCACGTGACTGATCGTGATGCAGCTTGGGAAACATAATCATGAATAAGATTTGAGATTTACAGCGGAAGGGAAAAGCAGTAAATCGTTGATTTTACAAAGCCGTCGTATGTTTAAGGCGTCATGCTAAATATCTCCTTTAATGGTCCATGGAAGAAGAAAAGTCATGCGTCGTCTCGAAGGACATGAGAGTGGAAATGATGACAGATATGATATTTTTGGGTGAACTATTCCATGCTTGCATGTCTGTTAACCAAGTAAACTATGTGTTTGCATGCAAATGTCGTCCTGAAATGTTTAAAATAGCTTATTTTAGTTATTAACAATAACCTTCATCGCAAAAAGAGTAGTCTTATTACATTTTTTTAGTAAATGCATGTCGTCATTAACATTAAAATGAAATGCTTTTTTTTGTATTCTGGGTGATTTTGACATTACTGTACAAAAGCGTTATTTATTGTCTCTTTTGTTTTGTTTTATTCAATGTTTGATAGTATACACAGATCTTTGGTTAGGTTTTAAACATGTTTTCACTTCGTGGCATGAGCTGTCCTGTCTTCATTAGTGCAGAAATGATGATATTTCTGAACACATAAGTGGTTTGTATTTTACAGCACGCTGATTAACCCGGGTAATCATGTTAAGATGCAGGAGGGAACGCTGGGCTTCTTCATCGCCAGTGATGCCAAAGAGGTGAAGAGGTGAGGAGTTGATTTGTTATTATTATTTTAACACATCCAACTATAGATTCGTATATAGCTCATATGCTGTGTGGATGTTTGAATAAGATCGTTTTTATCCACTAGGGCACTTTTCTACTGTAAAGCTTGTCACGATGACATTACAGACCCAAAACGGATCAAGAAGTGTGGATGCAAACGGAGTAAGTTACCATGAAAACATTTATTAATATTTGCCTTTTACTTTTTTTTTTTATATATAATCATATTTATAGGTAGATTTCATTAGGTGTATTTTATAACACTTTCATTTGACCAAATATGAAAGATTTTTTTTTATAAAATGTATTAAAATATTGAATCATGTATACTCTGTTGTGGGATCAGGAATCATCAAACTGGATTTGTTGTACATTTACATTTATGCTTTTATCCAAAGGTTACAATTATATTGTGTACATGTGTTCTGGGAATCGAACCCACAACCTTTTGCGCACCACAATGAGCCACACAGGAACACACCTTTCCCAAGAAACCTTGTTGTGAGGTTTCATATTGCACTTTACCACAATTTTCCCCACAGCTGGAAAAATAATGATGTAGACATAAATCTCTCATGTGTGGAGGATTTACCGAGGCTGTTTAATCAATATCACTGCACTGCCTGGCCACATTATCAAACTTTTTGTCTTTCACCTCCACCTGATATTTTTAAAATCCATCAGATTTTTTTTTTTTAGTAATTGACTCACTTACCTTTTCCCTTTTACTCGCTGCCCTGGATCTTTGATCATGTCCCTCTGATAGTGTTGTATTGTGAGTAATGACTGTAGATTTCTACTGTAGCCTGCTGCATGTGTGAATGTAAAACTACATCTTCCATCAACCCACTGTCCTCCACCGCATCATCATCATCATCATCATCATCAGCAGGAGGAGGCAGCTCTAACAAGCTCCTAACAGCACTTTGGCTTTTCTGAGAATTATTCTGTTTTGAGTTTAGATATCACCCCATATGTTTAGCAGACGCTATAAAGAGACTTTACATTCGATTTTGTATTATTTGTTCTCTGGGAAGAACCCACAACCTTTGCGCAGAACACAATCATACCACTGAGCCACAGGAACACAGAATGTAATGAGGTACAATGTTGTTTTGCATAATTTAAGGGTTAAAAGATATCTTTTTTATTTTATATATATACCATGCAGGACATGTTACAGTGAGATCTTACACATCTCCATGCATTTCCATGCTTTACTCGCATCTCTAAAATACAGTATTCCTAAGAATATAAAAAATAATTAAAACAGCATTGGAACCATTTGAACTGATATATCGTTGTTGAAAAATACAACACATTTTACTCTGTAACAGAATTGTATATAACCTGTTTTTCTGAAGGTGTTCCTCAGGGCTCTGTACTTGACCCGCTGTAGTTTCTTGATGTCCAGCTTCCGTTAGTGAAATAATGCTCCCATCCATTAACATGCTTCTCCTCCTCCTCCTCTCCCCTCATCCGCCCCTTGACCCCAGCCAAGAAGTCCGCCTACAAGAGAACGCATCTGGCATGTTGTGTAGCTTGCGGTGGGGCAGAACATGGCTGCTCGTGCATGTCAGACAGTGTGGCTAGTAACATGGAGGTTCTGCACCGTGGCTTCCCTCTCTCTCCTGTGTCTCTGTATGATAACACGACCACTTTATGCTCCTGTAAGTGAACGCCTGTGGCACCCGTGCCGAGTGCCCGTGTAGTTTTCTGTGCCCGCTACCTGTGTATGTGCCATCTGGCTGGTGCAGTGCCATGTAGTGGTGGTAACTGATGTGGTGAAGGCTGATGTAAAACCATGGATGTATCTGTGTGGTAGACTTCGTCTCATGCATGATGTTTGTTTGAATTTTATTGATGCAGTTTAGTTTTGTAATTCATTGAATCTTCATTGTAATGTTTTATTTTACATTCGGCTTTGTCTTTATATACATATTTTTGCAACTTTTGTATTATGTCTTTAAGCGCAGTTTGTGCTGTGTTTTATGCTACTAGTCTAGATGTTGGGTTTGGTGATTGACATTGCTTACACTTATAGGAAAATGGCTATACTGTGTATGAGAATTATACAGTATGTGTTGTAAATACACATAGTATATGTCTTTGTATTGGAGGTTTAGTGTGTAGATATGTAAAAGCTTATACCAGCCTAAAGTAATCAGCCTGGCCATACTGGTTAGATTGGTCTGGTTTGATGGTTTTGGGGCTCTTTGGGTCAGTTAGTCAGGCTAGGAGACTAGTTAAGTTTTTATGCTCACTGGGTGGTTGAAGATAATCAGTTCTAGATTAAAAAATAACCAATTTATATACGTTTTCTTTCTCACGTGTCTCACTTTAACCGCATTTTGTCTTTGCATTTTCTCAGCTAAAAGTAACTATAACGGATACATCAAATCAAGTAAGTCTTTTTTCTGTTTTTACTCGTTTGTTTCTGCTGTTTCTTCGTCTCTTTTCTCTTCATATCCTCCTCATCCAAACATTTGATTTTATTTGGTATGATGTATATGTGCAAATTCAGATGCAGACTAGGTGCAGTATAATTTAATACATAGTATTTGGACAACTAAGACATACATAAATATGTAATTGCATCAGATAATGTATATCAAAGCAAGTTTCATTCAAAATATAGAGAATTACTTTTTTTGCCCGTTGGTCATTAATAATAATAATTGGCTGTATGAAGTCAGTTTACTCCGGTTGTGTCCAAATACTTTTTGTAGTGTGTCTGAATATAATGTAACACTAGATGGTGCTGCAGCACTTCTGATCATGTGGAGCTGTAACTTTGTCATTTCACTGCTTTGGCTTTGATTTGTTTTTATTTTGAATTATGCAGAATGTATCAGCTAATGGTCCTGGAATATTATCCATATAATATCACTACTACCAGACAGATATCTCTGAAATAGGGATCCTGAGAAATTGCACCTGGCTCTGTGGAGGATCAATAATAAATCAATAAGTAATTAAATATTCAAAAGTTTTAAATATATGTTGTAATAAAATCAGTATTCAGAGTCAGTATTTAAAAAAAAACAGGCTTTTGTTTTTCCATTATACTTTTTTTTTTATAAAATATATTTTTTAAATATAAGTAAAATATTAAAAAAATACAAAAACAAAAATATTAGGTATTAGGTTCTTTATTATTTGTCACATACACAATCATACAGGGTATAATCAGTAGTGAAATGTAGGTCAGGACAGGTCCGCTCAATGGAAAGTGCAAAAAAATAAAATTAAATAATAATAATAAAATAAAAATAACATAAGCAATAAAACAATGAAACATAACACAAGAGAATATATATATAAATATAGGTGAGAATGAAAAAGGGAACAAATAATAAAATACAATGAGTAAGATGTGCAATACAGTATACTGTGGATAATAAATATTAATAAAAAACACGGATGTGCAAGAGAATGTGCAAATAGGTTGTACCGGGTATGTACACATAGCAGCAGTGTGGATGATGGAGAATAATGGATGTGTTACAGTTTATTAAATTGAGTCCTGTGGATGTAATGAAGTAAATTACTAATGAAGTAATAAATTGAGTCCTGTGGATGTAATATTGTAATGAATGTCCTATAAAAAAAACACTTTTAAACATACTTTCTAAAATGAAGAATATTGTATCAGTCATATGTTAAGGACCATGGCTGATGTCTTCTTCATTGCCTGATTATGAATGTTTCTTGTCTGACAGTAAACGATGAGCTCCAGAACCCCAAACCCGCCCTAATGCGAGCTCAGTGCGCAGTGAGAGCGCCTCCTGCTGTCCCGGGCGTCCGTGTGTCATTGCCTTTAGTAAATAACCGTGCAGGCAGTCTGCTGTCTCCGGCTGCCTTATACCTGCACAGACTCAGTCTGGCCAGCTCTAGAGAGCTGTATCAGAGCAGCAGCGCTTGCACCGGAGCATCTGATGCCACCCGCCTGCATCGGGCCTGTAGTCTGCCTGTTAAATACAGATATCACACGTCCAACATCACGCTCTGTAAGACTCGGCCTGGCTTTGTGCATGCTGCGGACTAACAGAGTTCAGAAGTACTAAACAAGCTATATATATAAAACATATTTATTTATTTACTAAAGAGAGAAAACAAGTGGGGTTTTTAAAGGAGAAAAATCATTTGATAAGAGAAAAACGCTTTTAAAGAGAGAAAATATTTTTTTGAAGAGAAAAAAGGCTTTCTGAAGAGAAAAACATGTTTTTAGGAAAGAGGAAAACAGTTTTTTTGAAGCTTTTAAGAAAAGCTTTTAAGAGAAAAAAAATGTTTTAAAAAGCAAAATGAGAGAAAAAAAAAAATTTGAAAAGAGAAAAAAGTTTTGTGATGAGAGAATAACTTGTTTTATTTTTTTTATATATTATGATAAAGAGAAATTGGGTATTTTGAAGAGAAAAAAGGCTTTCTGAAGAGAGAAAAATGTTTATAGGAAAGAGGAAAACAGTTTTTTTTAAAGCTTTTATGAGAAAAAAAAATGAACAAGCAAAATGAGAGAAAAAACGTTTGTTTTTTTAAGAGAAAAAAGTGTTTTTGAAAAGAAAAACATTTTGTGATGAACTTGTTTTTTATTTGTTATTTTTGTTTATATTATGATAGGGAAAAGAGAAAAAAGGCTTTCTGAAGAGAGAAAAATGTTTTTTTTAAGCTTTTAAGAGAAAAAATAAAAAAATAAAAAGCAAAATGAGAGAAAAAAGTTAGTTGTTTAAGAGAAAAAAGTTTTTTTGAAAAGAGAAAAACATTTTGTGATGAACTTGTTTTTTATTTGTTATTTTTGTATATATTATGATAGGGAAAGATTGGGTATTTGGAAGAGAGAAAAGGTTTTCTGAGAGAGAAACATTAGACAGACTCAGGAAGGATCTAAGACGCGGTTTATTTTCTCTCCTTTTCTTTCCTTTTCTTTTTCATGTTGCAGTTCAAAGCTTCTGTAGTCCTGCATTAATTAATGAAAAAATACTAAATCCATTTTTATAGTTGGTTTAGTACAAAACAAACTGATGCAGGATTTACTTTGTAACTCTAGTAATTCTTATTTACAACTTCAAAAAAACACGTGGAACAGAATTATGCTAATAAATACAAAATAATAAATATTTAACAAAACTAGTATTTATTTAAAATGTTGTAAAATGCATTACAAAATCTATTCTAAAAATCTAATAATTTTACCGCTTTCTGTTGAAAATAATGCTGAAGTAAAGCTGTACATGTTTTTAAGTAAATAATAACTGCCCATTTTTAATAAAATAATGCAGCTCAGGTAACACTTTTTTTGAAGCCTTTATATATAATGCATTCATAAAAACACACAGTTATAAAACCAAATACTGTATATTCAATATTACACCTGTATTAGAAAGTATAATGCACACATGACAACCAGTTTCAGACGTAACAAGTTATCTGCAAATATTCCAATGCATTTGAACTTTAGTTATTTATGAAAATATATAATGCATTACAATGTACAGTATCCATTATACATAAAGAGTTCAAGTAAAGTTAACCACAAACAGTAGAACAATTTAGTCCACTCTTTCTCTGTCCCTGTGTGTGTCTCATATCTGTCTGATCATGTGTGTTGGAGTGTGTTAATGTTTGGTAACGTGTGTAGTGTGGTTGTGTCTCATATCTGTCTGATCATGTGTGTTGGAGTGTGTTAATGTTTGGTGACGTGTGTAGTGTGGTTGCGTCTCATATCTGTCTGATCATGTGTGTTGGAGTGTGTTAATGTTTGGTGACGTGTGTAGTGTGGTTGTGTCTCATATCTGTCTGATCTTGTGTGTTGGAGTGTGTTAATGTTTGGTAACGTGTGTAGTGTGGTTGCGTCTCATATCTGTCTGATCATGTGTGTTGGAGTGTGTTAATGTTTGGTAACGAGTCGTGTGGTTGCGTCTCATATCTGTCTGATCATGTGTGTTGGAGTGTGTTAATGTTTGGTAACGTGTGTAGTGTGGTTGCGTCTCATATCTGTCTGATCTTGTGTGTTGGAGTGTGTTAATGTTTGGTACGTGTGTAGTGTGGTTGCGTCTCATATCTGTCTGATCTTGTGTGTTGGAGTGTGTTAATGTTTGGTAACGTGTGTAGTGTGGTTGCGTCTCATATCTGTCTGATCTTGTGTGTTGGAGTGTGTTAATGTTTGGTAACGTGTGTAGTGTGGTTGCGTCTCATATCTGTCTGATCTTGTGTGTTGGAGTGTGTTAATGTTTGGTAACGTGTGTAGTGTGGTTGCGTCTCATATCTGTCTGATCATGTGTGTTGGAGTGTGTTAATGTTTGGTAACGTGTGTAGTGTGGTTGCGTCTCATATCTGTCTGATCTTGTGTGTTGGAGTGTGTTAATGTTTGGTAACGTGTGTAGTGTGGTTGCGTCTCATATCTGTCTGATCTTGTGTGTTGGAGTGTGTTAATGTTTGGTAACGTGTGTAGTGTGGTTGCGTCTCATATCTGTCTGATCTTGTGTGTTGGAGTGTGTTAATGTTTGGTAACGTGTGTAGTGTGGTTGCGTCTCATATC
The DNA here is from genome assembly GCA_027474115.1 of Schizopygopsis malacanthus. NCBI lineage: Eukaryota > Metazoa > Chordata > Actinopteri > Cypriniformes > Cyprinidae > Schizopygopsis > Schizopygopsis malacanthus. Next base: position 1,634,071 of record CM049883.1, read on the forward strand.
TGTCTGATCTTGTGTGTTGGAGTGTGTTAATGTTTGGTAACGTGTGTAGTGTGGTTGCGTCTCATATCTGTCTGATCTTGTGTGTTGGAGTGTGTTAATGTTTGGTAACGTGTGTAGTGTGGTTGCGTCTCATATCTGTCTGATCTTGTGTGTTGGAGTGTGTTAATGTTTGGTAACGTGTGTAGTGTGGTTGCGTCTCATATCTGTCTGATCATGTGTGTTGGAGTGTGTTAATGTTTGGTAACGTGTGTAGTGTGGTTGCGTCTCATATCTGTCTGATCATGTGTGTTGGAGTGTGTTAATGTTTGGTAACGTGTGTAGTGTGGTTGCGTCTCATATCTGTCTGATCTTGTGTGTTGGAGTGTGTTAATGTTTGGTAACGTGTGTAGTGTGGTTGCGTCTCATATCTGTCTGATCATGTGTGTTGGAGTGTGTTAATGTTTGGTAACGTGTGTAGTGTGGTTGCGTCTCATATCTGTCTGATCATGTGTGTTGGAGTGTGTTAATGTTTGGTAACGTGTGTAGTGTGGTTGCGTCTCATATCTGTCTGATCATGTGTGTTGGAGTGTGTTAATGTTTGGTAACGTGTGTAGTGTGGTTGCGTCTCATATCTGTCTGATCATGTGTGTTGGAGTGTGTTAATGTTTGGTAACGTGTGTAGTGTGGTTGCGTCTCATATCTGTCTGATCATGTGTGTTGGAGTGTGTTAATGTTTGGTAACGTGTGTAGTGTGGTTGCGTCTCATATCTGTCTGATCATGTGTGTTGGAGTGTGTTAATGTTTGGTAACGTGTGTAGTGTGGTTGCGTCTCATATCTGTCTGATTGTGTGTTGGAGTGTGTTAATGTTTGGTAACGTGTGTAGTGTGGTTGCGTCTCATATCTGTCTGATCATGTGTGTTGGAGTGTGTTAATGTTTGGTAACGTGTGTAGTGTGGTTGCGTCTCATATCTGTCTGATCTTGTGTGTTGGAGTGTGTTAATGTTTGGTAACGTGTGTAGTGTGGTTGCGTCTCATATCTGTCTGATCATGTGTGTTGGAGTGTGTTAATGTTTGGTAACGTGTGTAGTGTGGTTGCGTCTCATATCTGTCTGATCATGTGTGTTGGAGTGTGTTAATGTTTGGTGACGTGTGTCGTGTGGTTGCGTCTCATATCTGTCTGATCATGTGTGTTGGAGTGTGTTAATGTTTGGTAACGTGTGTAGTGTGGTTGCGTCTCATATCTGTCTGATCATGTGTGTTGGAGTGTGTTAATGTTTGGTAACGTGTGTAGTGTGGTTGCGTCTCATATCTGTCTGATCTTGTGTGTTGGAGTGTGTTAATGTTTGGTAACGTGTGTAGTGTGGTTGCGTCTCATATCTGTCTGATCATGTGTGTTGGAGTGTGTTAATGTTTGGTAACGAGTCGTGTGGTTGCGTCTCATATCTGTCTGATCTTGTGTGTTGGAGTGTGTTAATGTTTGGTAACGTGTGTAGTGTGGTTGCGTCTCATATCTGTCTGATCATGTGTGTTGGAGTGTGTTAATGTTTGGTAACGAGTCGTGTGGTTGCGTCTCATATCTGTCTGATCATGTGTGTTGGAGTGTGTTAATGTTTGGTAACGTGTGTAGTGTGGTTGCGTCTCATATCTGTCTGATCATGTGTGTTGGAGTGTGTTAATGTTTGGTAACGAGTCGTGTGGTTGCGTCTCATATCTGTCTGATCTTGTGTGTTGGAGTGTGTTAATGTTTGGTAACGTGTGTAGTGTGGTTGCGTCTCATATCTGTCTGATCTTGTGTGTTGGAGTGTGTTAATGTTTGGTAACGTGTCGTGTGGTTGCGTCTCATATCTGTCTGATCTTGTGTGTTGGAGTGTGTTAATGTTTGGTAACGAGTCGTGTGGTTGCGTCTCATATCTGTCTGATCTTGTGTGTTGGAGTGTGTTAATGTTTGGTAACGTGTGTAGTGTGGTTGCGTCTCATATCTGTCTGATCATGTGTGTTGGAGTGTGTTAATGTTTGGTAACGAGTCGTGTGGTTGCGTCTCATATCTGTCTGATTATGTGTGTTGGAGTGTGTTAATGTTTGGTAACGTGTAGTGTGGTTGTGTCTCAAACTGTGGCTGGTGTTTCAGTTGTGGAGGAGGAGCAGCAGTCGGCTCTGTCACCCAAGAAAAAACAGCGTAACGGAGGGATGAGAACGTCACCCACACGCTCGCCCAAGATAATAAGGTAAGAGCACTGTAAAAATCACTTGGCATTATTTCACTAGCACTGCTTCCCTTCACATTCAGCATCTCATGCTCACTAAACAGGTCACATGACCCACAGCTCCAGCCAATCAGAGGCTGCGCTCGGTCTCTTAACTCTTATCCTGTCCGCCAGAGTTACTGATCCATTTATTGATTTTGACTGATGAAAGAGCTGCTAGTGAATTAATAAAAGCCATTAATACGCAATGATGGCATGAGAATAATATCTTCTGAATGCTTTATCAGAACAGCAGGGATGAATAATTCATATTAAAAGGGCAGTAATTAATGACAAGTGGGATATTTAGAGAGAAAAAAAATATATATATACATACATACACGATATATGTATTATAATTCTTTATTATATAATCAAAGTATATAATATATAATAAATATTATAGGATCTATATATATATATATATATATACACACACACAAAATGTAATATGCATAGTTGTATGTATATATATATATATATACATAATCACTTTAACTATATATATATATATATATATGTGTAATTATATGTTATGTACCAAAATCACACATTATAATATAACTGTTATTGGGTAACTATTGCAAATGAGTCAAAAAACAAAAAGTAGTCCTAAAATATTCTTCATTTTCTGTATGCGAAATATACTTTTAAATGTTTTTTATTTTAGGCTGACATGTGGCTCATGAGTCTTGCTCTTGACAGATTGTTAGATTAACCCTGTAATGCCCGGTGTGTTAGTGATGTGGTACAGTAGCGTGTCTCTGGCGCGGTGCGGCGCGGTGCTGACCGTGTGGTTTCGCTGTCATGCGGTGCATTATATTTGATGGACAGAGAGCTGGAGGAAGCGAGGAGAGCCTCTAATGGCCTAATGATTGAAAATACAGTCATAACAGCAGCTAACGCTCTCTGACAGAAAGCTGAAACCTTCACCTCTCTAATGGGCCAATCAAACGTCCCTGAGACCCTGCTCTCAATCACGTCCTGTAACAGCAGCATCCAATTCATTCCCTGCAAACGTCTGCTTTATAAAGTCATCGATCTTGCTGTTGTTGGAAGTGAGACATGAATTTGGCGGCCCATGTTTTTGTGGTTTGTTGATTTCCAGGCACGACCCGTTGTTGGTCCCTGGACACGATCAAATGGAAACAATGGATGAGAACATAAAGAAATATGATTCGACAGGAATGTTTCACTGGTGTGCATCAAAAGACATCGAGAATGTGATGCTGGTAAGATATTCAGTGCGTTACACAACAGAACAGAGATATTATCAGATTCTACATATACGATTACAGTAGTTATTATCATCTTGAATTCATTTTCATTTCATTCATTGTATTTTCAATTTTTTATTTTGATAAAATATTTATTTATGTTTTATTATTTTTTAGTATAGTTAGTTTAAGTTTTACTCATTTTAGTAATTATTTATATGGAATAGTTTTTTTAAGTTTTATTGTTATTTTTAAAATTTTATATCTAATATTTATTTCAATTTTAAATTTAGTTTTAGTCATTTTAGTACTTAAAACATCAAAAATCAGAAATGTTACATTTTCAACTAACTGAAATATTTAAAGTACAACCGAAAGTAGTTTTAGTGATTTTATTACGTTTGCTTTAAATAATTTAATTACGTTTATTTAGTTTGTGGTTTAAAATTTCTGTTTTAGTTTCATTCTTTTTAGTTTTACTCATTTTAGTACTTCAACTTAAACAAAAATGTATCCTTGATAATTAACTAAAATATTCTATATATTCATGTAGACTTTCAAATAAAAGTAAAATGTTTATTTTTTATTTCAGTTTTAGTTTCATTATGTTTAGCTGTAGTTTTAGTCTTTATAGTACTCAAAATATTATTCAAAGCATAACCAAAATTAGTTGCAGTATTTTTGTTGTGTTTTTGTCAGTTTTATTACTTTTTAAATAAAAAAAATGTAGTTTTTTTTTTATTTTCAGTTTTTGTTAGGTTATTTTTAGTTTTAGTAATTTTAGTACTTCACACAATTTCAAATAAAAACAATATTTCTATATAAATTGGTCAAATTGTATAGAATTTGTCACATTATAAATTACATCAAACTTCATAAGCTTCTATAAATAATAAAGCTTGTAACATTTAATTAGTCAACATTGATTTTATGTCAGATAATGTAAAGTTTTAATAGTAATTATTTGAGTAGTAACGCAGTGCCAGACTAGTGTTTGTGACTAGTTTGAGGGTCAGTAAAGGTCTGTATTTCTCTCTCAGACCCGCAGAGAGGCGGCGATGACCGTTTTGAGCGGTCACGTGGTGGTCTGTATATTCGGCGATGTGAAGTCGGCTGTGATCGGTCTGCGTAACCTGGTGATGCCTCTGAGAGCCAGTAACTTCCACTATCACGAGCTGAAGCCCATCGTGTTCGTGGGCTCTCTGGAGTATCTGAAGAGAGAGTGGGAGACGCTACACAACTTCCCCAAAGTCTCCATCTTACCTGTGAGCGGACGGCAGTCTCCGTTTAACCCGTGATGGCATCTCAGCATCACGTTTCTGACGTGTGTCTCCTGTTTAGGGAACGCCACTGAGTCGGGCCGATCTGAGAGCCGTCAACATCAACTTGTGTGACATGTGCGTCATCCTGTCGGCCAATCAGAACAACATCGACGACGCCTCTCTGCAGGATAAGGAGTGTATTCTGGCGTCTCTCAACATCAAGTCCATGCTGTTTGATGACAGTATCGGACTCTTGCAGGCCAACTCTCAAGGTAAAGACGGGACCGGAACGTCCCCGGCTCAGAAGAAAGCAAAAATATTAAGCATCACGGGTGAATATTTAATGAGCAATGCACTATTTTGTAGAGGAGATTTTCAGATGATTTGGAGCCAAATTACAGGACGGTAAAAATGACTTTATAAAGTGATCATTTTATGATTACAGAGATTTGTAGGCCTATTAGTAAAATCTGTTGACTTTATCCATCTTTGTTGTATTGTATGCCAATTGTGACCATTCAAAAATGGGGAAAAGGCACTTTAGGAGTTTGCAGGGCTGTAACTCAATAAGCATTAAATATACCTTAATATCCTTTTGGAGTTTAGATCGTCATCTTTTCTTTTGTTATCTTAATTTTTAAGGCCCTATGTGGTTCACTTTCAGAGATATTGGCGAGGACTGGAATTGAGAAGAGGGAAAGAGGATACGTTTATTTGTACTCTGGCTTAAGTCAACATCTTATACAAAGATTTTATTAATACAATTTACTCTTGAGGCCATATTTAGATCCATATATCTCTGAAATTTAACAGGAAGAAAAAGATAAAAAATAAAAGGATATTAATATAATGCTTCGTGAGCACAAGCATCTCCGAGACTTCTGAAGTCATTTTTACACCCTTGTCATTTGGCTCCGCGGTTCTCAATCTCTCGCGCCCCCCCCCCGCTGAATATTTCGTATTTCATTTTGAAGCCTCCGGAACGGATTCAGGGAGTAGGGAGCAAACCCTGTGTAGGGAGCGATAGTGTAGGGAGCGGATTAGGGAGCTCAGGGAGCAATGGACCCCGTAAATATGTAGGGAGCATCCCCGTGTAGGGAGCAATGACCCCGTGTAGGGAGCAATGGACCCCGTTAAGCAATATTGGCTTTGTAGGGAGCACCACTATTTGTGTTTGTATTTGTCTAAGACAAATATGAACAAAATCTCAAATTTGAGCTGGGGAAGTTTGTGATATTAGTTTGATTTAGCATGTCACTGTGTTCCTGTGGCTCAGTGGTAGAGCATTGTGTTAGCAGCGCAAAGGTTGTGGGTTCGATTCCCAGAGAACACATACTGATAAATGTATAGCCTGTAAGTCGCTTTGGATAAAAGCGTCTGCTAAATGCATAAATGTAATGTCACTGTATTGATGTATCGTGCTCCGCTGCAGGTTTCACTCCTCCTGGCATGGATCGCTCGTCTCCGGAGAACAGTCCCGTACACGGATTAGTGCGACAGGTGTCCATAACCACCGGAGCAAACATTCCCATCATCACAGAGCTCGGTGAGGATCTCGCACATTTAACCCCAAACTAATACATGCATTCATCAGGGATGCATTCAATCGAGCAAAAGAGACAGTAAAGATATTTATCATTTTACTGATAAAAATATCAGTCAAACACTGTTTATTCATCAAAAAAAATCCTGAAAAATAAAACGTGTCATGTTTTCAACATTGATAATAATCAGAAATGTTTCTCAAAGCAGTATATTATTATGATTTCTGAAGATCATGTGACACTGAAGACTGGTGTAATA
>CM049883.1:1645575-1670575 GCA_027474115.1 Schizopygopsis malacanthus
CATTTTTCATGTTTAACCGACCTCATGTTTGACCGACCTCATGTGGTGATAAGTGAAACATGTTTGAATTGTTTGACCGACCTCATGTTTGACCGACCTCATGTTTGAACCGACCTCATGTTTACCGACCTCATGTTTGACCGACCTCATGTTTGACCGACCTCATGTTTGAACCTCATGTTTGATGTTTGACCGACCTCATGTTTGACCGACCTCATGTTTGACCGACCTCATGTTTGAACCGACCTCATGTTTAACCGACCTCATGTTTGACCGACCTCATGTTTGAACCGATGTTTAACCGACCTACCGACCTCATGTTTGAAATGTTTGACTCAAAGTTATGATCCATAAACCGAAACCGACCTCAGTTGACCTCATGTTTCACCTCAACCGACCTTTAAGGTTTAACCGTAAACATTTTTAACCGACTCAAACTCATAAATCTTGAACCGACCTTGTTTGACCGACCTCATGTTTGACCGACCTAAGTTTTGAGTTTTTTTTTTTAAAGAAGACCGACCTCATTTAGAATTGAATATTACATATTAAAATATTTTATAAACATACTCTGTAATAACAAAAAGTTGTTTCAAATTTAAGGTACCAAACATTTCCACTAGATTCAAATAGCTTTTCATTTTTTTTATTAGTAATTTTTTAAATATTAAAAAAAAACTTTAACCCACCATCTAGGCCATTTTTGACTGAAAACATTAACTTTTTTTTACTTCTTCTGAACGGTTCGAAACTTGGCACATTTGCAATGTGAAACACACACAAGTCATAAATATGATTTGAAAATATTAAGTGGTCCTCAAAAAAGAAAAAGCGTCACACTTGTACTCAAAAATGGCCGCATTGGAAATGAATGGGAAACTAATTTCATCTAGTGGAAATGAACTTAAAACCTTACTGAAAGCTCGTTGATTTTATATATCAATCTCAAATTTGGAACACAGCTTGTTTGGATTTATGTCTTTAATTTTTTTTTTTGCAGTTTCGTAGTAACACATGTTTTGTAAAATATATGTACAAATATATAAAAGAGGACTTTCTGGATGTTTGGAGGCCTGAATCTATTTTCGATCGATCATTGTGCTTGTGTTTTCAGGATGGAGGCTGTTATGGGGATCTATTCTGTAAAGCATTGAAGACGTATAACATGTTGTGTTTTGGAATCTATCGATTACGAGACGCACATCTGGGACACACCAGCCAGTGCACCAAACGGTGAGTCGACAGTAACATCTGTAATGAGTGTCTTCTGCTCACCACAAATACTACTAGAATCTAAAACAGCTGTGTTCTGTGTGAATGTGTGTTAAACTCTCATTTATTTCTGATTAAAGTCTACATGATCTTCAGAAATCATAATAATATACCGATTTGAGAAACATTTCTGATTATTATCAATGTAGTGTTGAGCTGATGAAGATATAAAGTTCAAAAGAGAAGCATTCATTTAAAATATATATTTTTAAAATGTTGTAAAACAAACATTTCATGCATTTTTGTAATAGAGGAAAATCTGTGTAAGTCAATAAGTTGAAGATGCATCAAATTAATGAGCAATACAAAGTCAAAATATGTCGACAAATGCACCAAATATCACATTTAGACAATTTAACAATTGAAATTCACAACTCAAATGATTTAAAACAAAAAAATGTATGGATTTTTGGAATAAATAAAAATCTGTATAATTCAGTAAATAACAAAAGATAAAATAAATGAACAATACATTCAAGAAATACACAAAATACAAAAGAAATGCACGTAATATAAAGAACATGATGGATGACGATGACATGTTTTTAGTTAATATTACATTAAAATATTACAAACATATATTGCAAATCTGTAAAAATACGAAATATTAAATTAATCATATATAGAAATAACATAACATTTTCTGGTCATATAAATTGCAGTGAAAAAATAAACTTAAACATTAAAATGTTTTTTATCGTAGAAAAAAATAAAAACATTAAATAAATGAACAATACATACTAGAAATATAATGTAGAAGATACAAAAGAAATGCACCAAATATAAAGTTATTGCTGTATTGAACACAAAACAGTTCTTTTAATTCTATCAAATAAATAATAGATAACTACATAAATTATTCTGATCACACTTTAGATTAGGGTCCAACTCTCACTATTATATATACCTCAATATACTCCTAATTACTGCTTATTAAGACGTGGTAATGTAGTAGTTAAGTTTCAGAATTGAGTGTGATTAAGGATTTCGAATAAGGTCTTGTAGAATAAGACATTAATACGTGCTTTTTACGTAATAATAAACAGCCAATAGTAATATTCATGCTAATAACAACTAGTTAATATTGAGAACTGGACTCTAAAGTGTTACTAATATTTGTATGAACTTTCCCAAGTATTTAAAGTGAGAAGGGTTCATAAAAAGCATGCATTTTAAGGTTAGACTTTACATTTTGATGTTAAATCCACTATTGTATTGTATATAAATGTTAAAGTCTATTTTATACAGTATTACGTTTGATTACATAAGAAGTAACTGTAATTAAATTACAGAGAAAATAAGAGTAATCCCTTATTTACACTCAAATAAATTCTACTAAATATTTGAAGGTAAGTGGTTGCAAACTATTTATTTTATCTACATTTAAATAAGATTTTTTTTTTGAAAGTCAGTCAACTAAATATGTGCAACCCACTTACCTTAAAATATTTAGTAAACTCAATTCATAATTTTTCAGTGTACTTTTTTAAGGGAAAAGTAATTAAATTACAGAAACGAATTACTTGTTACACCCAACACTTGATGTTAAATGTGACCCCGGAGCACAAACGCAGTCTTAAGCAGCACGGATATGTTTATAGCAATAGCCAAAAATACTTTGTATGGGTCAAAATTATGATTTTTTTCTTTTATGCCCAAAATCATTAGGATATAACATAAAGATCATGTACCATGAATATATTTTGTACATTTCTTACCGTAAATATATCAAAACTTGCTAATATGCATGGCTTAGAACTTCATTTGGACAACTTTAAAGATGATTTTCTCAATATTTAGATTTTTTTGCACCTTTTCTAATATTGTCCGATCATAACAAACCACACATGGTGGTGCATGAATCTGAAAGTGGAAAACTTGACTCTTAAGACTGGTTTTGTGGTCACGGGTCAATGAGTTGTGGATGTTTGTTCCTCTGCTGACAGATACGTGATCACGAATCCTCCGTATGGCTTCCAGCTGGTGCCTACAGATCTGATCTTCTGCCTGATGCAATTCGACCACAACGCCGGCCATACGCGCAGCAACCTGTCCACTCAGTCCAGCTACTGCCCCAGCAAGAAGAGCCCCTCATCCGCCCCCTCCATGCCCTCATCCGCCCGCAGCCGCGACAAACAGAAGTACGTTCCTCTGTAAGCGTCCCGGACTCGTATCATCAGCACGTCTTACACGGGTAACACTGTGTTGGGTTAATGAATCAGTTTTGCACTTGAACTGCACTTTAATCCTCGACAACAGTGACCTGACGAAGGGTCATATCGCATCACGCGTAACCCATACAGCGGCTCCAAACCTCTGGACATTTACTTCATCAAAAACCACATTTCATTATTCAGTCAGCACATTTACATCGAAATATTAAACCACAAATATTTCACTTTAATAAAAAAAATAATTAAATGACAGATTTTTTGGACTTTTTTGCAACAGTTTCAGAACTCAAATAATGTCAAACAAACATTTTAGGAATAAAGAAAAGTTCAATCCATTGCAGATATATAAAATTAATTAACAATACATACTAAAAATATGGCCAAATATAAAGGACACGATGAATACATATTTTAATTTATATTTTGCATTTTTAGTTATTACAAATTCAAATAAAACATTAAATAGTAAATAAATAATATTAATAAATATAACGTTTTCTGATAATGTAATTTGCCGTTAAAATTTAAATTAACTTGAATTTATTTTTAATGACGTAAGACAAACATTTTATGGATTTTAAGAAAAGAGAAAAATCTGCAATTCAATTAATTATAAAACATAAAATAAATGAACAATACATTCTAGAAATATGCCATAAAATTGATCAAACATATTTTAATTGATCTTTTGCATTTTCAGCTACTAAAAATATATCACAAGTCACTAAAGATATTAAATAAATGAATGTTAATAAAAACTTTTTCTACTCCTAAATTGAAATAAACTTAAAAATATTTTTTTTGTAATTTGTGATGTATTTTTGAACAATTTAGATTATTTTGTAATTTTTCAACAAAATAAAAATCAGTACAATCAGTTGCAGATCCATAAAATAAACGAACATTCCTATAAATGCACCAAATATAAAGTTCCTGATGAAAAACCTGCATATATTTGAATTGAACTAAAGATATCGTTTTAGATTAGTGACAGAGAAATCTGACTATCATAACATTTATCAAATGTTCAGTGTCTCCTCAGACTCTCGGGCCGTCTGTACTTACACACATCGATATATAGAGAATGTTTTATGTTCACGGCCTTCTTGAGACGACGATGAGTTTAATCACACCAGACGCTTCAGCATTACTCCTCGTGCTGGTTCATGTGTTTCATCTTCCTCTCTAAATCTGAAACTCTGTTGGACTGAACTCGTGCGGTGTGGTTGGTATAACTCACGTCATTTATGAACACGCTGCAAGAATATCTGGAAAGAAGCAAGCAGGACTTTTGTTTGCTTTTTATGTTTAATTCACGTTCATGGCTGAAGACAGACGCTCACACCAAAGTTTGGATTCTCGAAATATCACGTGTAAGAGATTTTCTTATATGAACTAGTGTATGCGATATCGTAAACATAATAAAAGTATTTTTTTCTGTATTGATGATGTAACGTCTGCTTTTGCGCAGGACCTCATTTTCATCGATTTAAAAACACTAACTTTGTGCTTTTCATACATATTTTTATTGTATTACTTTTTATTTTAATAATTTAATGTAATTATAATTATTTTATATACTGTAAATTGATAACTTTAAAGCTAAAGTACAAATACACTTGTAAATACTTGCATATATATATTTTTAATGTTACAATATAAACTAAAAAAATATATATATTTGATTGTTTTAGTAATTTTATTATTTTTAATAATAATTTTAATTATATAATTATATCATAAATACTTGCCTATTTTTATTTTATTTTAATAATTTACTTAAATGCTATTATAATTTTAGTTATTTCATATTTTTTTACTTTAGTATACATATATATATGAAAATGAATGATACAATTTTATTATGTTTTAAATTTTAATTTATTTTTAGAAATGTATACATTTATTGTATTTTTTTATTCTAATTATTTTATTTTGTAAATGACTAAATAGTTTTTAAACATGCACCAATATGTGTGTGTGTGTCTGTCTGTGTGTGTGTAAGTGTGTCTGTGTGTGTGTGTGTGTGTATGTGTAGTGTCTCTGTGTGTGTGTGCTGTCTGTACTCTCTCTCTGTGTGTGTCTGTGTGTCTCTGTGTGATGCGTGTGTGTGTCTGTCTGTCTGTGTGTGTGTGTGTGTCTGTGTCTCTGTGTCAGTGCGTGTTAAAAAGATTGAGTTGGTCTGAACTTCATGTACTCTCTCTTTAAAGTGCGTCCAGGACCAATAAAGGGGTTTCAGGTATGGAACTAGACGCATGTCATTACTGCGATCATCCCTCATATTCAGACGGTTATGAGCATTAATTCTTTGGCTGTTTTGCTGAAGGTCATCTCTGCAGTGCATGTGTCTCCAGATTCAGCAGTGCTTTCGATCTCTTTAATATCTACGATCTGTCATAACACTGAGAATGCTTTTACATCACAGCCGTCTGTAGTATGCATGGTGTTGGGTACAAGTAGGATGCATGGTGTATGAGCATGATTACAGCTAAATCATTTCTTACAGTGTAAATGACCTTGAAGGCCTTCACCACAAAAATTAAAAACACATTTTGCATTGTTAAATGCACAACAAAATCTACAAAACATTGCATTGCAAGATCTTCTGGTGAAGCTGCTCATTTGTGTTTTCTTAATTATTTTAACCAAATATAAAGATTGTTGAATTATACAAAATATTTCCCATTTTGACGACTTTGCTTATGACTTTTTAACTCTATTTACTGATATATTCACATAATAAAAGCTCAGACACACATAATTGAACCAAAAAAAGTAAAAATGATTGTTTTTTTCCGCTGTAAATTGATTTTAATTTTATATAGTTTTTGATATTTATTTGAAATAAAATTATATTTTCTGTTTTCTCTTTAATTTGAGTTAGTTTTAATAATTGTGTCTTTTTATCTGTATTTTAGTACTTCAACTTTAAATTAAAGTCTTAGTCTTATTATTGCAATTATAATATAACTATAATTATAATAGTTAATCAAACACTTGATATCGTGACTTATTGATCATATTGTTTTACCGTGCTGAAACAAAATGAATTGTAAAAGCTTGTTAAAGTGAAACACTTTTATGGTTGTAACTTTAGTTATTATTTACTATAATAACCCTGCTATGAGTGTGTAGTGATGAATTAAAGCATTTCACAGCTCATCCGTGCATGAGATGTGCTTTCACGTCATGCTTCAGTAAATGATCTCAATCATTCTGCAGATAAAAACTGGTGCACAGATGAACCTGAGAACAGCTTCCCTAGAACCAAACACACAGCCAATCAGAGCAAATCCCCCAGCATCATCCAGCCAATCAGAGAGCTGGAGGAGGAGCCATGAGACGACTTCAGCGCTTCTCAACACGTCCAACTCTCCTTTAACCCTCATAATGCACTCAGGTCTGTTCTGAGCCAGCAGAGATGCAGAAAGATGCATCGTGTTCGTAAAGGAACGAAACTTAGCAAACACACATGATTTAAGAGATACGAGGATTTCAACCCGGGTGTGTCACAAATACTTCTGTTCAATTATCTGTGGTGTTAAAAACATTTCCTCATATCTCACAAACCTTTGGGACTGAATTTGACTGATAAAGCTGAATATATACATCTATTAATGACCCGCTACAGCATTCAAAACTGATCACGATCTGAAAGTCAGTTTAGCAAGTAACTGCATTTAATAACGCTCATACAAAATAAGAGTAATATAAATGTTGCTTTCTCAGAAATAGATATGTAGGTTTCATAACATATTTGAGTCATAAGTCATTTCAGTGGGGTTAATACTGGGAATTATCAGGTTATAATACATTTATACAATGATATATTCAATATATCATTTATCTTTAGTTTTAATTGAGATATTTATCTCTAAATATAAATGAGATATTTTTTGAAATTTCAAATTTGACGAACCACAAAAAAAAAAAAACTTGTTGCAAAAAAAAAAAAATATATATATATATATATATATACACATTTATCTCTAAATATAAATGAGATTTATCTTAAAAAAATTGGGATATTTTTTGAAATTTCAAAATTGACAAACTACACAAAAAAAATAACTTTAACAAATGTTGCAAAAAATATATATGTATAGATATTTATTTTTTTGTGGTTCGTCAAATTTGAAATTTCAAAAAATATCCCAATTTTTTTATTGATCAAAAATAGGTAAATGCAGTAAAACATGGTAATGTTTGACGATAAATATGAGATGTGTACAAAAAAATTAATATGAATTGATAAATAAATAATAATAATTTAATTTAATAATAATTTAAAAATATGACAATAAATGTATAACCAGAAGCAGTAAGTTGCTTTGGAGAAAAGCGTCTGCTAAATGAAATGGATGTAAATGTAATGACATGAAATATTCAAAACTTTGAAATATTTTCACATTCACTCATTAATGAGAAGTTTCTGATCAGATACAATATGGTTTGATTGAAAAATATTAAGTTATAATTTTTTATAAAGCAACGATTTTGCATTCAAATGCAAAAACTACGATTTTGAATGCATTATGATGACTAAAGAAATAAGAAAAATACATGCTGCCATGCCCTATTGAGATATATATATATAATTATTTTTCCAGTGTATCTGATTTGTATTTATTGTTGAATGCATCACAAACAATCTGTCTATACTGTATTGTGTGCATTTCATTTATTGCATCAAGCATGATTGTTCTCTTCCGACTTAAAAAAACACACGTATAATATATTTATGACCAGTTGAGAACCACTGGTTTTGGAAATAAGTATCAGAATCGTTAAAAGAGAGTTATGGATCTAAGAAGAGATCTGACTGTAGATGACAGAAATCTATTCCTAGGTTTTCCTAGATATTATCAGGCACATCATTGTATTTACCTCGCTCTATACTCACAGCGTACAGGTGTCACGTCAGTGTTGGGTCAGGTTCTCCTCCACAGAGTCCAGAACCAATCCATTCAATCTAGAGAATAAACTACGGTTATAGTCCTTGTACCAATGATTAAGCACTGTAGCAATAAATCAGCCGTTTCATTTGAGCTTCGGTGAGCGTGCATTTGATTGGGTTTCACCTCAATGATGCATCGTGAGGGTTAATCAGTTTCATAAATGAGGATCGAGGTTCTGCTTCATCATGGCCTGTATAATGGTAAAGGTCTTTTTGAGAATGAAATGCATTCCACATTTGATCCGCAGTGTTTCTGTTTGCTTTCAATCTGGGCTCTTTACTGTTAATATCAAAGTGCTGTACATCATTGAGCTTCTGTTCACTTCTTCAGTCATTCCAGTGTTGCATATTAAACTCTGATCAGGTTAATCGTGAGCTTTAACAGCTGATCTGAGATCGGGGGAGGACCTGCAAAAGAGCCGCTCCAGCGAAAAGTGTCATCATCATCATCTCATCATCATCATCATCATCATCATCATCATCATCATCATCATCATCTTCATCATCACCATCATCTTCATCATCATCATCATCATCACCATCATCATCATCATCATCATCTTCATCATCATCTTCATCATCATCACCATCATCATCTCACCATCATCTTCATCATCATCATCATCTTCATCATCTTCATCATCATCATCCATCACCATCATCTTCATCATCTTCATCATCATCATCATCACCAGTAAAAACCATGCAACGAAGTTTAAGACTGAAAGACTGGATGACTGAAGAGTGTCATGAATGTGCTCATGTGTGTAATATTAATGATTCACACAAGCGGACGTATTTAATGAAGATGTCATTAAGTGTGAATCATGCTGGAGTATTTAACATTATATACCGATAGAAATACAATATATTAGAATGTACTGTACAAAAGGCTGTAAATAAAATGTACATGGTTTTATTTTGTATTTTCACAGAATAAATATGGATGTGTTAGTGTTGGTAATTGTGTAGTTATTTGATTATTGTACATACCTGGAGTCATAAGAGGTTCAGCTGAAATAGAACAGTGAAAAAAAAAATCAAATTAATTAAATTTTAAATTTAAACTAAAATAAAAATTAAGTGCTCAATTAAAAATATACATTTTATGTAATACACTAAATAAAAAATAACTGTAAAAATAAGAATTATAATTAACAAATACAAAAAAATTAAATAAAACATTGAAAAAAAGACAATATAATTCACAGTTTTATGCTTTAAAAAATACCAATGGAATAAAATCCTGTACAAACTCAGAATTACAGATAGTTAGAAAATATTTAGATTTGAGCTACATGAAATAAAAATATAATACTATGTCGGAAAATGTTTACCTGTCTAAAATTATAAAAGATCTATTTTTCTTTTAAAATAGGCTTATATTCTGTATTGTATTGGATGGATGGATAGATTCTTGACAGGTTTTAAAACAGGTGACTACTTTTCTTAATATCTGGTTTGATGCCAAACATCTCTATTCAAATAAATACAAATAAAAAGGTTTCAGTCATGAACCTCAGTGTACACACTTCATTAGCAGAGTTCATGTGAGAGTGACACGAGACACAAACAGCATCCTGCATCTCACCCAAACTCCCGCATCAGCACCACGACAATCAGCGTCTCCATGACGACAGGATGCTCTCCATCCATCAGCACCACGACAATCAGCGTCTCCATGACGACAGGATGCTCTCCATCCATCAGCACCACGGATGACACAGCTGCTCTCCATGACGACAGGATGCTCTCCATCCATCAGCACCACGACAATCAGCGTCTCCATGACGACAGGATGCTCTCCATCCATCAGCACCACGACAATCAGCGTCTCCATGACGACAGGATGCTCTCCATCCATCAGCACCACGACAATCAGCGTCTCCATGATGCTCTCCATCCATCAGTCAGCATCTCCATGACACCTGCTCATCATTCTGCTCCTGAAAGCTGCTGGCGATTAAGTGTCCTGCACCTCCTGTCATCAGTCTGAGATCACTGAAACCAGTCTGACAGGAACGGACAAACCTTTACGCTCCTGAGAAGAGAACCACGGGTCGTGTTCATCATTCAGTGGATCTGACAGAGCTCTGATAATGCAGGAAAACACTAATGAAGTGCAGCAGACCTGATGTCCATCTCAACTACAGACATGTCTAATGAATGCTCAGAGGTTTCTCTTCAATATCTCAGGAGATTTACATTCATATTAAATCAACTTTGTCTCAGATGTTTCCTCTTAAAGAGACAGTTCACACAAAAAAGGAAACGCTGCAGATGCCGATATTTCTATGATGAGATTCTGATGCTTGTAATATAAATCAATTAGATCTATATAGCAGTAGAGCAGATATACTGACATAAAATGATGTAAATATCAGTCATCACTCTGTATCTCCAATAATATGTCTTAGTAAGATGAGATGTAAATGATCCAAACATATAATGCAATGCTGAAGAAACAAACGCTCCTCAGAAGATGTGATGAAGATCATTCCTCCGCTGAGGAACAGTGAAAGTAACAAACGCTCCTCAGAAGATGTGATGAAGATCGTTCCTCCGCTGAGGAACAGTGAAAGTAACAAACGCTCCTCAGAAGATGTGATGAAGATCGTTCCTCCGCTGAGGAACAGTGAAAGTAATAAACGCTCCTCAGAAGATGTGATGAAGATCATTCCTCCGCTGAGGAACAGTGAAAGTAACAAACGCTCCTCAGAAGATGTGATGAAGATCATTCCTCCGCTGAGGAACAGTGAAAGTAACAAACGCTCCTCAGAAGATGTGATGAAGATCATTCCTCCGCTGAGGAACAGTGAAAGTAACAAACGCTCCTCAGAAGATGTGATGAAGATCATTCCTCCGCTGAGGAACAGTGAAAGTAACAAACGCTCCTCAGAAGATGTGATGAAGATCGTTCCTCCGCTGAGGAACAGTGAAAGTAATAAACGCTCCTCAGAAGATGTGATGAAGATCATTCCTCCGCTGAGGAACAGTGAAAGTAACAAACGCTCCTCAGAAGATGTGATGAAGATCATTCCTCCGCTGAGGAACAGTGAAAGTAACAAACGCTCCTCAGAAGATGTGATGAAGATCGTTCCTCCGCTGAGGAACAGTGAAAGTAATAAACGCTCCTCAGAAGATGTGATGAAGATCGTTCCTCCGCTGAGGAACAGTGAAAGTAACAAACGCTCCTCAGAAGATGTGATGAAGATCGTTCCTCCGCTGAGGAACAGTGAAAGTAACAAACGCTCCTCAGAAGATGTGATGAAGATCGTTCCTCCGCTGAGGAACAGTGAAAGTAACAAACGCTCCTCAGAAGATGTGATGATGAAGATCGTTCCTCCGCTGAGGAACAGTGAAAGTAACAAACGCTCCTCAGAAGATGTGATGAAGATCGTTCCTCCGCTGAGGAACAGTGAAAGTAACAAACGCTCCTCAGAAGATGTGATGAAGATCGTTCCTCCGCTGAGGAACAGTGAAAGTAACAAACGCTCCTCAGAAGATGTGATGAAGATCATTCCTCCGCTGAGGAACAGTGAAAGTAATAAACGCTCCTCAGAAGATGTGATGAAGATCGTTCCTCCGCTGAGGAACAGTGAAAGTAACAAACGCTCCTCAGAAGATGTGATGAAGATCGTTCCTCCGCTGAGGAACAGTGAAAGTAATAAACGCTCCTCAGAAGATGTGATGAAGATCATTCCTCCGCTGAGGAACAGTGAAAGTAATAAACGCTCCTCAGAAGATGTGATGATCAGATTTGAGACTAAAACATGATTGATGGAGAATCAAGTAAAGCCGAGCTGCTTCAGTCTGGGAAATATTACTACAGTTATTCTGACACCTGAAGCTGGACGCTTGTACAATTACACTAAAAGAGCTTTTACTTTATAGACATGTCTAAATATCAATCATGTTGATCATTTATAGACACTAGAGGACACTTGAGTATCAAATATGATACAGTGGCTTTATATACCGCATATATAAATGCAACATAAAGCATCTTCTGTATCATAAAGTCAGAGTTATTGTGTTATAGTTGACAGAAAGTGACTCTGTTCTCAGAGCCAAGAGCCGTCCATCCATTTCACATGAGCTCTCATACAGCATACAAACGCTCCTCAGAAGATGTGATGAAGATCATTCCTCCGCTGAGGAACAGTGAAAGTAACAAACGCTCCTCAGAAGAGTGTGCTTTCAGAAAATATTCCTCCGAAACAGTGGCGGCTGGTGCTAAACATTTCGCAAACAGTGAAAGTACGGGCGATCAAACGCTCCTCAGAAGATGTGATGAAGATCATCCGTTGTGAACATTTTTGTGAAAGAACAAACGCTCCTCAGAAGATGTTCTTTCATCTGGAAGATATTGCGCTTGCTTCCTCCGCTGAGGAACAGTTAATTAGCACCTGTCAGAAGATGTGATGACGAGCTGCTGCTGAGTGAATCGTTGAGTCGTTGAGAACGGTCCAATCACATGAGGCCAAACATATAAAAACAATATTGATTCGCTCTGACAACAAAAGTGGGAGGAGCCTGCGCCCCAAGGACAATTTGAAACAAGCCAATTAGAGCTTAGCCTCAAATCACATGCTTTTGAAAAGTTTGTGTACCTACATACACACTCATTAGTCCGGCGCCCCGCACACAAATATGAAAGAAATATAGTTTAGATTTTTAGATTTTCAATCAATTATAATATAACTAACAGTAGAATACTATGACTAAATTATTTTATTTAGTTAATATTTGGGATATATTTGTAACTTATTGTTAACATGTTAAAGGGGGCTAACTTGAAGCGCCAGCGCCCCCTATTGACCAGCCAGATATGAAACAGATATGAACTCAATAAGGCTGGTATACAGGTATTTCAAGTTGGTTTGTTGTTGTTGCTGCTTTTCATAAAAAGCAGTGTTCAAAATGATGGTGAAATGCCACATACATAGTCTTAATGCAACATCATTGTATGAGCAAGTAACACTCGAAAAATGTGAATATAAAAATAAAGATTTGATGGGAAAATGTATTGATACAAAATTGATTGACTTCAAAATGCAGTCAAATGGAAATTGACTGAAAAATTCTGTTTTTAAACATTTCTAATTAAAAAACAAACAAATGCAAAGTGACTTTAATTTTTTGACTTGAATACACCTGATGAAGGTCATGAGACCAAAACGTCAATATTTATTATTAAATATTAGTAAGATATTTTGAAAATATTTACATGTATATATTTTTCTAAGTTATATTACATATAAATATATTTAATATATAAACATAACATATTTTTCTGAAATATATGCATGCATGATGTGTGTGTATTTATATATAAATAATAAATATACACAATACACACACATATATATTATGTAAACAAAAACTTTGATTTTGGACAGCACTAAAAATAATGTCCTACATTTTTTCTGTTATGTATTCCTCAAAAGATGTCACAAAAAAATTAAAAAGGTGTCACTTAAAAAATTATTTATATTGATTTAATGTTAATTATATATATATATATACACACACACACACGTGAATATACATGCTTGTATTTTTTTTAAATATATTTTCAAAAATATACAAAAGTCCAAAATAAAATATATTTGAATATGAATGTTTCAAAACATATATTTGAACATCAATACATTGCATTATTTTTTGTATATTTGAAAATATATTGAAAAAAATGTCAAATATATAAACGTGATTATATATAATTTGAATCAAATTCTAAATGTAGATTTTTCATATTGTATAATTTTTTTCCCCACATGATGCTGAAGTCATCAATCTTGTGCCGTGTCACAATGCTTCGCCGTCTCTCTCGTTCTCCAGATCCATCTCTCGGTGACATGTTTGCATTATATTACAGGAGATATTTGTGTGTTTCATGTTTGCTCGTATTAGGACGCGTTCCAGGCGTCCGGATCGAATGAAGCTGTAGCGGGGTGAACACTGAGACACGTTGAGCTGCGGATGGAAAGTATCGTGGTGTGTAAGCTGATGCAAGCGTGCTTCAGTTCCACAATGATCCGGGATTATTGATGACTGCTGGCTTGGGCAGAAATCACCAGCTCAGCAAACCGGCTAAATCACATCTGATCATCACAGCCATGACAGCTGATGATTCATGACGTGTCAGAGACATCAGGAGACTTTAGCAGGGAAGACATTCACATTTTATCAATTGTTAATACGGAATATTAACTCTATTCTGATTGAATGAGACACTGAGAAATAAAGGAGTATGCTATGCTACTGAAATAGTACCATATTTATATACTATAGTATTTATGTATATTCTATAACATCATCGCAACACTCAAAATTAAAAGAATATAAATAGAGATTTGTAAATGCAAAATGACTCTAATTGCTGCAAAATGTAATGAAATGCACAAATTCTACATTTTTAAATGCACTACAACTGACTAATAAAATACAGTAACTTAAAAAATATAATTAAAAAAGACTTTCAAAAGAGTTTCACATTTCTAAAAAAGTTATAATAAAAAATAACAAAAATTGACAAAGTTTTTTAAATAAATAAAAAATATTCTAAGTTTTTACAATTTTCTAATAAAAAATGCAAAGTGACTAATTTTAATTTTTCTCTAAATAAAGAAGGCTCGAAAAGTGCACATTTATATATATATATATATTTTTTTTTATATTATTAAAATAGATAAAAACATGCAAAGTGACTGTTTTTTTTTTTACAAAATACAAAAAAAAGAAAAAAGTGACTCAGATTTTAATATTTTTTTTAAATTCTAATTAAAAAATACTCTAAATTTCCATGTTTTAAAAATGTTCTAATTCTAAATAGAAAATTGTATTTTTTCAAAATGATATAATCTTCTCTTTTATAATCTTCTTGAATTCCAATTCTTAATTTTAAGAATTAAAATTAAGAATTCTAATTAATCTAATTCTTAATTAATTTTATAATTCTAGCATTACAACCATGACACGCCTGGTTCACATGCATTATGAGCAGAATCATATCTGACAGCCACTAAACAGTGTCCTTCCCATTCTGTGACATGACGAACTTCTCCTCAGTTATTTCCTTCTGATTTGTAAACCAAAACTGAATCATAACGAGTCTTATTTTTGAATCTGAATCATGATCCTTACACTAAAATCAATCATAATGCATCATTTGAGAAAGAAAACGCAAACAGGACAGAGTCTGTAAAAGCCACACTTGCAATAAAACTAGTCAGATTTAGCTTGTTAATGGAATAACTGTGCTACTGTCATGCAACTGAAACCAGTTCACGTGTGTTTGTGCACCGGCCGGATCAACTTTGGCTTTAAAGCCCATTAGTTGTGTGCGTGTTGCATCATCTCTGCATCAGCACACACTCGAGCGTTATCATGAAGTGTGAGGGATGTCCACAGAAACAGCGGAGAACATGGAGAGACCGTGTCAGACAGAAACGCTGCAGCTGCCATATTAATGATCAGTGTTTCCCATGATGCTCAGCGAGTCTGACATCATATCCTGTCAGCTTCACAACAGACAGCCCTTCAGTTACATGATATATGACATTAAATTATATCAGAATTATTATTCATATATATATATATATATGTGTGTGTGTGTACTATTATATTATATCAAATATATTATTATATAGATATTAACTTAGAAATACATATATACATAAACAGACACACACACACATAAATATATATAATTGTATATACATTTATTTTATATAAGTATTTACATAAGCGTTCAATATAATAATTATAATATTAAATATTAGCGAATCACAGTTTCCACAAACATTTTAAAATCTACACTTCCTATAAATTGTAATAATATTTTACATTATTATTGTATTTTATTCTTGATCAATAAAATCAAATGCAGCCTTGGTAATCATAAGAGACTTCTTTAAAAGATATTTAAAAAAAAAATCATAATTATTGTAAATGTTTGACCAGTAGTTTATGTGAGTGTATATAGACCAGTGTGTGTGTGTGTGTGTACACAGTATATACTATACACACACACACACACTCATGCATATACTGTATACACACACACACACACACGTGTATATACTGTATACACACACACGTACACACACACACACGTATATACACACACACACACACACACACACACACACATGTATACACACACACACATGTATATACTGTATACACACACACACACATATACTGTATACACACACACATGTATATACTGTATACACACACACACACACACACGTATATACTGTATACACACACACACACACACACGTATACTGTATATATACTGTATACACACACACACACTGTATACACACACACACACGTATATACTGTATACACACACACACACACACACACACACACACACACACGTATATACTGTATACACACACACACACACACACACGTATATACTGTATACACACACACACACACACACACACGTATATACTGTATACACACACACACACACACATATACTGTATACACACACACACACACGTATATACTGTATACACACACACACACACGTATATACTGTATACACACACACACGTATATACTGTATACACACACACACACGTATATACTGTATACACACACACACATATACTGTACGTGTATATACTGTATACATACACACACACGTATACACACACACACACACACACACGTATATACTGTATACACACACACACACACGTATGTACTGTATATACACACACACACACACACACGTATGTACTGTATATACACACACACACAGGTTAATGAGTTTTAGACCAAATGAGGGTTTGTCGCTACTTATATGTCCAACACAATATCTATAGGTTGAATGATTGATATATACATTTAATGTGATTATGTTAATTTTATACTGTACATCGGTCTTTTTCGTACAGAGGTTGAACAGTTCATGCTATTATTTTATGTTGCTTCATAAAGAACTCCTGCATGAGTCTGTGTTGATAAACAGTGCATTTCTTCTAGAACTCACGTTCCTCTATCTTTTGGGTCGCCGGACTCACACAGGCTCAGTCGAAGTGCAGGTCACAGTGAGGAGATCGGATCCAGACTCTGAGGTGTGAAAGACTGTCATCATGTGTTAATGTGAGCCGTGACACGCCAGTCGAGCTCCGCAGGCGTCTCACAGAACCTCACAGCCAGACCGAGCCGGACCCAGCTGCTCCCACAGACCCCACACACGCATGCCACGCGTGTTAATGTGTGTGAAGCTCGAGGGACGTTATGGACGCTCAAAGTCTCTTCTCAGAAAGACGAGTCACTGCTGTCGGTCACTGCATCTGTTTATGGCTGAGTAAAAGCCTTAAAAATAGCCACTTGCTCAGCAACAGATCCTCTGCAGTGAATGGGTGCCGTCAGAATGAGAGTCCAAACAGCTGATCAAAACATCACAATAATAATCCACAAGTAATTCACACCACACCAGTCCATCAGTTAATGTTTTATTGGGTTATTTTATCAGCTGTTTGGGCTCTCATTCTGACGGCACCCATTCACTGCAGAGCATCCATTGCTGAGACACTGGTGGAATGATACATTTCTGAAACAAACTCATCCTAATCTTGGATGACCTGAGGATGAGCACATTTCAGCAAATTTTCAGTTTTAGGAGAACTGCTCTTTTAAGCTTAATCAAACAGCATTTGCAGAAAATTATTTTGGCTCTTAAAAACAAGCAAAAATGCCATTAACTGTAATGCACGTACAAATGCATTGGGATAAACAATAAAAAAACACACAAAGAACGAACTGTGCCCGCTGAATGCATGATTTGCACAATGGTTTACCACTTGATTGACTCAATTTATGCAAATCAGATGAAAAAAATCCATGCAATTCAAAAGCAAAAAGTTCATTGCAATTTGCATGTCACATGTTCTAATGTGTTCTGTTGTAATGCATTGCACAAAAAGCTCTTCATCCAGATTTCAGGTTTGTGTTACTGTGAATTTCAACCTTTCAGAGTAGAATGACAGGCACTAACCGTAATCATACATTAGGTTTGATCAGAGCGCCTCCGCGGCAGCCGCTCGAGCCAAACACACCCGCTGCTGCTACTGCCGCTCACCGGCGAAACCAAGAAACTTTAATTGGGTTGTTAATTGATTTTCTGTCAAGCATTAGTACCATGATGGATGGCTCATTTTCATCGAGTGCTAAACACACACACACACGCGCGCGCACACACACACACACACACACACACACAGCAGTGAACACACACACACAGACACACACACAGACACACACACACACACACACACACACAGCAGTGAACACACACACAGACACACACACACACACACACACACACACACACAAACACGCACACACAGCAGTGAACACACACACACACACACACACACACACACACACACACACAGCAGTGAACACACACACACACACACACACACACACACAGCAGTGAACACACACACACACACACACACACACAGCAGTGAACACACACACACACACACACAGCAGTGAACACACACACACACACACACACACACACAGCAGTGAACACACACACACACACACACACACACACACACACACACACAGCAGTGAACACACACACACACACACACACAGCAGTGAACACACACACACACACACACAGCAGTGAACACACACACACACACACACACAGCAGTGAACACACACACACACACACACACACACAGCAGTGAACACACACACACACACACACACAGCAGTGAACACACACACACACACACAGCAGTGAACACACACACACACACACAGCAGTGAACACACACACACACACACACACACACAGCAGTGAACACACACACACACACACACACACACACACACACACACACACACACAGCAGTGAACCAGTTTCCAGTGCCTGATGCTTGAAAGATGACGTACAGTTTAAAGAAACAAACTTTGTTTTATTTACAGTAGCAGGGGCTTTAGTGTTCAATTGTCTAGCAACCAAAATGCAAATAGATGATGCTGCAAAATGCCAGACTTAATCAAATAAATCATAATTTACAGGGTTGCACAGACTAATATTGGCAGACAGGTTTTATCTTTATGTAATATAGAAACTTTGACAATTTTATGCATTTTATTGGCATGGTATTTTTCATTAGAAATGAGTTTGGAATTACAGCGTATATGTATATAATTTTATCTAAAACAATTTAAAACATAAATTCTTGCAAAATAATATAATTTATATGGCTTTTATATGCATTACAATACTATTCAAAAGTCTTTTTTAGTCTCTTCTGCTCATCAAGGCTGCATTAATTTGATCGAAAATACAGTAAAATTGTGAAATATTATTACAATTTAAAATAACTGTTTTCTATGTGAATATGTGTTAAAATGTAATTTATTTCTGTGATCAAAGCTGTATTTTCAGCATCATTACTCCAGTCTTCAGTGTCACATGATCTTCAGAAATCATAATAATATACTGATTTACTGCTCAAGAAACATTTCTGATTATTATCAATGTCGAAAACAGTCGTGCTGCACAATATTTTTGTGGAAACTGTGATACATTTTATTTTTTCACATTCACTTTTTTTATTTATTTAATAATTTGTAAAAAAAAAAAAAAAAAAAAAAAAAAAAATATATATATATATAAATTATCTACGGTTTTTACCTTTGTTTTGCATTCATGTTTTAAAAAAGTAGTTGTGTTGTTTATGATGTTCTTCTCAAATACAGAATGATAATGATTACTCAATGTGAAGGAGAAAATGATCAAGTCTGTTTGGCTGTTCAGTGTCAGAGTCACTTCATCTTATTAGAGAAGATCCCTCAAACCAGAACATATGAGACTCTCGCACGGCTCTCTTTGAATCATCACTGACTCAGAACATATTGCTTTTTCAATACGGCTTATGAGAGCGAAAGCCTGTCCAAATCTGACCTGATCCTAACCCTAACTCTACAGGTGGTTAAACTAATGAAAGTGGAGAGGGTTCATAATGCTACAAGACTCAGCCTTCTCATTTCCTTAAGCAAAACTGATGCATTGTATTTTACAAGATTTAAAGGAAGAAATGAGCCAAAAAATATCATTCTGTCACCATTTAATTAACCTCATGTCGTGGCCTAATGGATAGAGCGTCGGACTTGTAACCCGAGGTTTGGGTTCGAATCATTATACAAAAGACAATTGCAACTTTTTATCTCACAATTCAGACTTTTCCCCTTGCAATTCTGAGAAAAGAAAATAGAATATTGTGAGATATAAAGTACGAATTGTGAGGTTTAAACTCAGAATTGCAAGATACAAATTACTCGCAATTGCAAGAAAAAAAGTCAAAGTTGTGAGAAAACAAATTCAAAATTATCTTATATTTTTTTATTCAATGCAAAAACAGAAATGTCTGAGTTGTGAGATGTAAACACAGAATTATGAGAAAAAAAGTCTCCATTTATATCTCATACTTTTTGATCTTTTTTCCCAGAATTTTGAGATTTACCCTCCGAGGTGTGAGATATAAACTCAAAACTGCAAGATATAAAGTAAAAAATAATGAGTTGTAAACTGAGAATTGTGAGATGTAAAGTCCGAAACGCGAGATGTAAACTCAGAACTGTGAAACAAAGTCTAATTTGCAGGACGTAAACTCAGAATTGCGAGATGTAAAGTCTGAATTTCGAGACCTAAACTAAGAGACAAATTCAGATCAAAAATTGTTGTGAGACAAATTCAGAATTGTGAGACGTAAAGTTCAAACTGTGAGATGTAAACTCAGAACGTCGACATGTAAACTCAGAATTGCTAGATGTAAAGTCTGAATTGAGAGACGTAAACTCAGAATTGCTAGATGTAAACTCAGAATTGCTAGATGTAAAGTCAGAATTGAGAGACGTAAACTAAGAATTGTGAGACAAACTACAAATTGCGAGACGTAAAGTTCAAACTGCGAGATGTAAACTCAGAACAGCGAGATGTAAAGTCAGAATTGCTAGATGTAAAGTCTGAATTGAGAGACGTAAACTCAGAATTGTGAGATGTAAAGTCTGAATTGTGAGACGTAAACTCAGATTTTCGTGATATAAAGTCTGAATTCCCAGACATAAACTAAGAATTGTGAAAAGTCCAAATTGCTAAATTTAAAGCCTGGAACGCGAGATGTAAAGTCTGAATTGCAAGCTGTAACCTCAGAATTAGAAAACAAAGGCAGACTTGCAAGACGTAAACTAAGAATTGTGAGACAAACTCAGAATTGCAAGACGTAAAGTTTGAACTTCGAGACGTAAAGTTCAAACTGCGAGATGCAAACTCAGAATAGTGAGAAGTAAAGTTCAAATTCAGAGATGTAAAGTCAGAATTGCGAGACGTAAAGTTCAAACTGTGAGATGTAAACTGACACTGGCGAGACGTAAAGACAGAATTGCTAGATGTAAAGTCGGAATTGAGACTTAAATTAAGAATTGTGAGAAGTAAAGTCTAAATTGAGAGACGTAAAGTCTGAATTCCGAGACAAACTAAGAAGTGTAAAAAACAAAATGTGAAATGTAAAGCCGGATTGCGCGATTTCAAGTCTAAATTGCAAGCTGTAACCTCAGAATTAGAAAACAAAGGCAGACTTGCAAGATGCAAACTCAGAATTGCGAGACGTAAAGTTCGAACTTCGAGACGTAAAGTTCCAACTGCGAGATGCAAACTCAGAATGGCGACATGTAAACTAAGAATAGTGAGAAGTAAAGTTCAAATTGCGAGATGTAAAGGCCGGATTGCGAGACACAAACTCAGAATTGCATCAAAAAAGTTGCAATTCCCTTTTTTATTAGTTATCCTCTGATGAAAATGCGCTTCAACACAAACCTTTCGCTCTCTTTAGACAGAACCTGTACAGGAAACGTCCACCTAACATTTAAATTGTGTCTCAGAAGAGATAAAGTCATACAGGTTGGCAGACGGTTTAATTTTTGGCTGTTACTATGATTTTGATTTAATGATCTTCCTTCGCTGGTTCTTCAGGCCAGACGTCTCTGGTGTCGTTTGTTTGACCTTCATACCGTGGCACAGCTGCGCCGTGGATCCCGGACTACAATGTGTCAGACGGCGCTGGTGTTGTTCATCTGTCCGGGATTATTGCGCTGACAGATTGATCAGACGCAGACGCGCGAGCAGCGCTCAGGTATGTCGGGACGCAGCGGCGGTTTGCGTGCGTCTGGTCACCCTCAATCACGTGTCCTGTGGGACTGACAGGTTTCATTAGCCCAGGCCTGGGAACAGTTATTACCCTGATAAAACCAGATCACAGCGGAGGAAATTGAATTGTAGAGGACATCAGTTCTCACGGAGAGAAGCTTGGACGCCAGACGAGAGGCCGGATGAATGTCAAAGATATTTCTGCAATCTGCGATAGAGCAGGACACACTCCAGCGCTGGCGAGCCGAGATAAGGAAACCCGGAGAACATCCCGCTCTGGGAAAAATACTGAACATCCAGAAAAACCGCTGACGCTGACAGTTTGTCTCACCACTTTCTGAGCTAATTGAGCGGCAGATCGTCAGTTAAAAACACCGTCCAAAGGGAATTCATTAAGAAGGAATAAGGAACTTTTTTCTATTTCTTGATTTTGTGTCATTTAATAAGTTAATTAACTGTTATTTTTTCAGCATATTGATCTAATGTGTAATGTTTTGTTTTTCTTGGATCAGTGCTTGATTGATTGGATCTGATTGATCATGTGATCTCTGAAATCGTCATGTGATTCCTTAAATCAAGATGGCTTCTAGTTCCAATATTGAAAATGGGACCGAAATGTTTGCCTTGTTTTTTCAGTTAATTACTTACACTGCTTTCATCTCGCTTGAGGGTTTTTGATTTTTGAGACTTTTATCAAGTATTTAACTTTTTGAACTCTGAACCTGAAACGGTCACATATCATAAACGTAAACGCAATAGGACAATATTGTGACATTTAGCATTCTCTCCCAAAACGATTGTGTTTGCTAAAATGACTTTGCTTTTCTTGGGACAACTGACCACGCAATAGTTCTTGCAAAAGAGTTTTGCGAGCGAATACAACATTTCTCTGGAGAATGTTTGGCAAGAGAATGCAAAGTATTTTGGGGAACACAGTTGTTTTGTGAGCGAATGAAAATGTTTCTTAGGGGTTCGTAAACATTTAGTGAGTTTTTCTGGAAATTGCAAATTTGTTGCAAGAGAATGTAACATTTCTTGGGACAACAATAGCTTTGCGAAAGAACGCAAATGTTTTGCTAGAGAACACAAAGGTTTCAGGTTTTGGGAAATAGAGCATTATTTTTGCACCATTAGTGGTGCCAAACAGAATTGCAAAAGTACCAATTATTTCTAAGCAAACTTGCATCACACATTCTACTCTGCCTCCCTGCTATTGGTCAGTCAAGCATATAGCCCCGCCCCCAAAATCACATGATTGGTTGAGTCAGAAGTTGCCATGTCAGGTCTCTCCAGCACATCAATGTTCTGACAGTGTCAGTGAAAACAACTTATAGTGATTTAAACATACAACTTCTGTGAATGTACAAACTTCGCATTTTAAAAATGTTCCTGTGTGGCTCAGTGGTAGAGCATTGCGTCAGCAGCGCAAAAGGTTGTGGGTTCGATTCCCAGGGAACAGACTTACTAATGAAAATGTATAACCTGAATGTAATTGTAAGTCGCTTTGGATAAAAGCGTCTGCTATATGTATAAATGTAAAGAATGCAGTTCATGTGTTAATGGCATCTTTCTATACACATACGCTGAGGTTTTAAACGTATCTGATTAGATATAAACTGATGAGGAAAAGCCTGACAAACAGTCGTGTGATTGATTGATTCATTGGTTACGGTGTAATAATGTCAGTGGCTGGGACTCTCCATATGTGCCGCACACTTTACGTGTGATCTGAACTCCTCCGAACAGATGAGTAATGGCAGTAATTAGCAGGTTTTCCTGGCAGTAAATTTAGTCTAAATGAGGATGAATGGCTCATGATCTTAATTAGCAGTGGACTAATGTCGCTGTAGTAATTGCAGTGGTGTGAGACTCTCTGCTGCTCTTCTCAAACAGCTCTCTTCATCATCAGCGAGTAAGATAATCACATGAGAAGAAAACTGAGATTTCACGGTTCCCACACTTTTCCACGACCTCTCCAGTCGTTCAAGATTAATGCATAAGAAGTGAATCTACTGGTCAAGAACATGTGTGGATCATATTTCTCCACAAAAATCAATTTGAAAGAAATTACACATAATTTATTGCCTAATGTAGTAAGTAAAACCAATTTTATTTTATGTTTTATTTATTTTATTTTAATTTATTTAATTTATATTATGTTTTACATATTAATTTTTTTATTTATTTAATAATTTTTATTAATTTGTTAAATCTACATATAGATATTGCTGGAACATTACCAATTTTGAATTAACATATTTAATGAATTAATCTTATTAGGGTTCCTCGATGGTCAGACGCAGGTAAGTTTCATTTGAAACAAGTTCTTACAAGAAACAGTAACTAGCAGAGAAAACGATATTAAATGTATTTCCACTATAG
>CM049883.1:1678075-1685575 GCA_027474115.1 Schizopygopsis malacanthus
ACCAGAACTCTTATCTTGGTTTCAGAAACCGAAGGACAGTGAAAGCACGAGGAACATGCATGATCTGTGGGATAGTTCAGGCACTAATAGTTTAACGAGCTTCATCAGAACTGGTGCGATCTCTCTCGGGTCTCATTATCTCAGTCTTTGATCTCTCACTCACAAACACCAGTCCTCTTCCACTTTCTCTGCTAAGATAATTAGCACTAATTAAAAGGTTTCCAGCATGAATGATCCTGCAGGTGTTTACTAGCACAACTTTTGTTCTGTTTGTCTGATCTTTTATTAACATTTATGCACTGCTTTGTTCACATTATTTGAAACAAAAGCTGGATGTTAATAAACCATCTTGGCCAAGGGACTCCAAACCAAACATTTGAATAGCTTTAATTATACTCGTCAGGAAGCATAAATCCTATGCTTTAATGTTATTTGATAATATGCATTAAATGTCCATGTTTAGAGTCTCAAAGACCCCAAGTGCATGCATGCTGTGTCAACCTTATGAGGTGATTTTTTTAATATGCATGTTAATCAGACAAACCCCAAACATGTTTGCAGCTTTAACAGACACGCTAATTAAATCGATTCGAGGGTTGACTTCATTGTCCTCCGCTCTCAATGTGAGATATACATGTGTTTGTATTAAAAATGACTGTTGTGAGTTATGAAAACTTTTTCATGACGGTAAACACTCAGTGTTTATTGATGAGCCTCGTGTGTGTGTGAGTATAATGGAGATCGGGGCAAGTTGTCACAAATGAAGATACACACGAGCGATACGTCTGGTTATGATACGAAACGTATGTTTTAGATATGATTATCCGGTTTCAAACTTTTAATTTAGATGGTGATACATACATAGGGTTTGTTGATAAACCAGTAAAAGCAATTTAATTAAATCACAAGCAAATATAATAAAATAAGAACAATGCAAATGGAAGTTTAACATACATTGCATTTTACAATTTTGTCAATAAAATGTGAGATATGTCTGAATTTTTAAGATCTGTTGGAAAACGAGACTGTGTTATAACTGATGTTCAAAGACATATGACAGATAGTGGGTCTTATTAATGTGGGTTATTCCTATTTATTAATGTGAGAAAACGGCTCACATAAATCACAATTTGCTCTTATCTTCGTTATAATGATAATGTGATCTGTTTATGTGTGATTTCAGGTATTTCTGCATTTTCTCACAAATGTAGAATTAATTTTATTATTAAAGTTGATTTGTTTATGAAAATGTTCATATGCAGATTTAATTTAGGCCCTGATATGCTTCTAGAGAAAAACAAAAACAAACCGGTGTGACAACATTTTCCAATAAAATCAGGCTAAAAAGTTTTTTGGGATTTAATTGCGAGATTCAGAACAACTTTCTGGAAAAGTTTGCTCTGACTAGAAAACACTGAATGCCCATTGGTCCGTGGCGATTGCGTAATAGGTGGGTGTGGCTCAGAGGCTCCGCCCTGTTTGAGGTGGAAATCTCCTCCGGTTCATTCTTCTGTCCAGTCCATCGAGTTCAGACGCGTGTAAACCATGAACACATTGGAGAGCTGCTTTACGAAGTTAGAGACTGTTCTTAAGGGCAGACTGAATATATTGGATTCATCTCGTTTAATTGAACTGTGAATATACACTATGTGGAGAGCTGTTGTTGCCATCCATCAGGGTAAAAAACTGTATATTTACACTGATGCTCATGTAAAACATCCCTGACTGTAAAGCACTTGAAGTAACCGACACGTTTTTTTTGGGAGGGGGGGGGTGTTTTAATATAAAGCTTTAGTGTTCTTGTCCATGTACGGTGTTACAGCTAAAGGGGTTTGATGTTTTATTTTCCTTTATATATTCTATCGTTGTGACATTGTGTGTGTGTTGTTCCAAGAAAAAAAAAGATATTGAAGTCATAAATCATTTAAAGCCCGTAATTAAAGTGCCCCTATTATGAGTTATGAAAGGTTCATATTTAGGTTGAGATGCATGCAAGGTCAAAAAACACTTTCATTGTGGTATAATATTAATTTATTTTTACCTTACTTGCTCAACGACTCCCAAACGATTCACTAAACGATTTTTCCAAACCCGTCCTTTGCGTGACGCTAATCATCAGTGATTGGTCGATTGGTCTCTTTTCTTCTCATCTGGCCTGTAATGCGTGATAAAGCAGTGTTTGTGAGCGCAGTGCTGATTTGTGTACAGCGTTATAGGCTATTTTACCCTCCAAAAGCAGCACCTAGTGGCAAAGAATGAATTTGCATTTTCATTCAGACCAACTAGTGTGTGGGAAATATGCTAATATTTCATATTGACGTCCACATGAAACGGCTTGGGATTTAAAAACGACTTGTATCAATGATTCAGAGCTGTCTCTTTCGTTTGAGAGACGATAACTTCATACACGGAGCACTTTTATATTTCAAACTTCGCAGGATGTTTTCATTCACAGAGCTGTGCACACCGCATTAAAGCTCATTTTCAAGAATCCATAATAGGGGCACTTTAATTAGTGAATGAGACCAAGTGCGTCTCGTCTTGATCTTGTGAGTTCCTTCTGCTAACATGCATTGTTTAGTGTAAGCGGATCTCCCTCCTCACCTGCAGACAGTGGCGTCTCTGGGTGTTCTGGATCCTCCGTACAGTATTCATCAGTCTGGACCGTCCTCGCTCAAAACAGCTCGGTAGAAACCGCTGAAGCACTCTTGGGGATCGTAGTGGACCCTCAACAGCTCTGGGTCCGCCGGTACTCGGTCACTTTCCCCTCATAACCTGCAAATAATGCACATTCAGTTATGCTTATGAATGATAAAGTAGAGAGATTAAAGTCAATACAATCTATAGACTTCAAAATAGATCTAAGTATACGATATGCTAAATATCGTTTGAGCATTGCTTCATTTTTATTTAATTTCTGCATATATAAAAAAAATTAAATACTGTTGAATCTTGTTTTCTTCATTATGATTAGATGCTGATTTAATCCATATTGGTGTAATTAGATTCATAATCTTAACCTTCAATGGAATATTTAGAGAAAAAAAAACTTGTGAGCCAGACCAGAGGTCAGTCAATAAAATATTAATTGAATTAATGAACTAGTAATAATTGAATCTGAGTGTTGAACCATCTTTTAATGTTTAATAATGCAAGATAAATAATATACGCACTGAGTGGGATTTTAGCTCTGAGGTGCATGGTTAAAAAACAATATCCGACGCTATCTCTCGCCAATTCGTTC
Source organism: Schizopygopsis malacanthus (assembly GCA_027474115.1). Lineage (NCBI taxonomy): Eukaryota > Metazoa > Chordata > Actinopteri > Cypriniformes > Cyprinidae > Schizopygopsis > Schizopygopsis malacanthus. Next base: position 1,681,320 of record CM049883.1, read on the forward strand.
ATGTTTTACGAGGTGGTGCATTCGTACGAACTCACTCGTATGATTTAGTATCGTTTCTCTAAACCCCAGTGACAGGTGTGGTTCCTTCGTAGTAGTAAGATACGTACAATTTTGCAAAAATCGTATGAATATGTACGAGCGAGGTCGTATGAATTAGCCACCTCGTTAAATATGTAGGAATAGCCGTGAGATCGGGCCGAAATATCAAACATGGCAACAAAACAAAATCACAAATGCTTTCATGTATCATGGAAATAGTTATGACATACATTGTGCAAAGACTTGATTCCATGCGTGATATATTGATTAGAAAGTCAGAATTTCTCAGTGAGCAGTGTATGAAATATTTCTAAGAATAAAGACTATTTGAAAGGCCTGAACATTATAAACAAAGGGGAATGTTTTGCCAAGTTCTGGGTCAATTTTGATGAGGAGTCACACAAAAGTGTGTTTTCTGCCTGCTTATTCAAGGTCAATTATAGACGACTTTCCAAAAGGACACCTGAAAACTGGAGATCGACCGATATATCGGTTTACCCATATTTAAGCATTTTACCATAATCGGTTAAAAAAAAAAGAAAAAGGTTTTTTTTTTTTTTTTTTTTTTTACAATTCTACAGAGTATAACCAGCAGTGAAATATGTTCTCTGTATTTGACCCATCCAAGCACACACACACACTTGGAGCAGTGGACACACACACACTTGGAGCAGTGGACACACACGGACACACACACACACCTGGAGCAGTGGACACAGACACACACACACCTGGAGCAGTGGACACACACACACACACACACACACACACACACACACACACACACACACACTGGAGCAGTGGACACACACACACCTGGAGCAGTGGACACACACACACACACACACACACACACACAGAGCAGTGGACACACACGGACACACACACACAGAGCAGTGGACACACACACACACACACACACACACACAGAGCAGTGGACACACACGGACACACACACACACTTGGAGCAGTGGACACACACACACACACACACACACCTGGAGCAGTGGACACACACAAAATCAATATCGGTCGATCACTACTGAAAACCTTAGAATATGATAATATACTGCATCTCTGCAAAAACTAGTACATGTTAGTTGAACGCTCCTGGTCTGACTGTGACTTGATTTTGCTTTTGAGTAATTACTGATCAAGAATCTGATGTGTTGTGCATCATCTAAGTGTTGACCCGCATGCGGTTTGGGATCTTTCTGTCAGGAACACACACACACACACACACACACACACACACACACACACACACACACACACACACACACACACACACACACACACACACACACACACACACACACACACACACACACACAGTCGCTAGGCTACAGCACGGAAACGCTCGCTCTCGATCCCCCTGGGCGGCAGAGATGGACTCGACAGGAGGCTGCTGGCGTGACTGCGATCACGTGAAGAGAGTTAAGACTCTGACAGCATTGACTGACGGCGACCCGCGCTGGTGCTCCACGAGCTCAAAAACACCGGCTCTGTCCACATCACCTCCTGTAGCCGCAGCCGCCTGCGCAGTGCGCTTGATTGAGTAGATCTAGAGACGTCTGATGTGTCAAACAGGGAGTCAACACAATTATTTCTGCCGTTTATGAGCCTCTTCTGTGGTCATCACTACAGACAAACATGACTGTAAATGAGCCTATTCAAATCAACATAACAGCAGAATTAACAGTGCATTGTGTTACTATGTGAGGAACGACAGCACATTTACATCCAAACGCCAATTAATGTGAAAACCTAATCTCAAAACACTGTTACAGATTGTTATAATTATTCAGATTCATAAGCCCAATATATGTCCTTATTAAACAGAGTAGTTTACAGGGTTATTGTTACACAAATATATTGAAATAAAACTCATAAATATGAAATTAACTATAAAATTCACTAAACTAAATGAAAATGAGAAATGTTGCTTTGGCGACTGACGAATAAAGTTTAATTCAAGCACTAAAATTACCAACTGGAAACTACAACTGAAATAAAATAAACCATATCGAATTAAAAACCGAAAATGAAATGACTTTATAATAAATAAAATAAGTTTAAGTTATAAAAAAATAATTAAAATGAAATAAAAAAATAGAGATACAAATAAAAATAACAGAAGCATAACAAAATTACTAATTAAACTAAAATTAGAGATACAAATAAAAATAACAGAAGCAGAACAAAATTACTAATACTTAAAATTTAAAACTGAAAGTGTACAATTTAAAGCAGATTAAAAATATGAAAAATACTATAATAGTATAAAATTACTAAAACTGTTTGATTAAAAAAAATTTAAGCTAAATAAAGCCTAAAAATATATAAAAAAGGTCAAAAGTACATAAAGTTACTAAAAATGAAACTGAATTTAAAATAAAACTGGAAAAATACAATGAAAATGAAAAAGTATACAAATTAAAGCCAATTAAAAATATGAATACATACTATATTTAAAAATAAATAAAACTGAATAATAATAAAAATCAACCTAAGTAGAGATAAAAAAGCATATAATATTTTTTTTAAATATCAAACGCACATAAATTTGTACTAAAAGAAACTAAAATGAAATAAAAACATGCTATTTTTCTGTGATGTGAAACGTAACGAATGATTCATCCATGCACGTCATTCCAGAGGAAGAACGCATGCCTAAATAATACGCATTATTAATAATGACTTATAAAACACCTTAATTATAGACTTACAAGTGCTGTAATAAACAATCCCTCAAACTATTAAATCTATAAAGGCGATGTTTCTTGTATAGAATGGAATGAAAATGACTCCGTGGCTCTAAATCGTGACTATAAATCATTCAGGTGTGCGTGTAAACAATGCACTTTTCTGAAGAGCATCAATAAAGCGACCACAACAGTTTAGAAGAAGAATAGAGTTGCCCTCGACGTCTCCTCAGGGAGCGAACGAGTCAATATAACAAGCAGAAGGCCATATACAGAGGGATTTAATGATGCAGAAAACTGGTGCATTTCAATGCAAGTGTTTGCTTGTTATTTCTGATGTTGGAAAAGACTAGTGTCACTATTGTGCTCATGATGACCTCAAATCTATAATTATTAAATGCATGCTCAAATTGTGCAGCGTGTTAAGGAAAAGCGTGCGCTTACTTTTCTAAATGTGTGTTATCTATCAGAGGAAACATTGGTGTAAAACATGTAAAGACTCAAGCTATATGCCAACGCAGAAACATTAAGGATCTCAATGCTATGACGTAATGAAACATTATGAGAGAAAGAGATTAATATTCCTAACGACAAGCTCTCAGAGCGAAACATAACCATTGAGCCCATATTTAAACTGTCCGGAGAGTCGAACACATCTTTACTGAACTACAGTTTTATCCCGGGATTGTTTAGCTCGATGACAAGATTCAATCTGGATTAAACAAGCCCTGCATTAATAACAGCTTTATCTTTACAGTCCCAAGACTGCACAAAATATCAAATATCATAAAAAAAGCACTATTATAATCTACTTTTATACTTATAAAAGCGCACTTTTATAATCATTCATAAACTAATTTTATGTAATTTCTGTGCATGAATAATGATGAAAAGCCTGTTTTACTAAAAAAAAAAAAAAATCAGCAGCAAACTGAATTTGATTATTTTCATAACACTATGTATTTATATATAACACATATGCTTGGAGAGCTCAAAAACAACAACAACTAAACTGAAAATACAAACAAAACAAAACAAAAATTACTAATTGAGAATAAATAAAAGCTTAAACTAACACTGAAATAAAAATTATTGAACTATAAATCTAATTCTAAATATTTAAAATAAATCGACAAAAATACATAAAATTACTAAAATTACTAAAATAGAATTTAAATTAGCACATTATATACATTACACATGCATATATTATACATATTAGATTAACATAATTATTAAAATATAATCAAATAAATAAATCATTTTAATAAATAAAAAAATAGTTAGTTACTACAACTTAATAGATTAACAATTAATCAAATTTAATTACTAAAATAATAATAACTAAAATAAAAAAAAAACGACACATTGACACTGTGCATATATTATACATATTAGATGAACAATTATTAAAATAGAATCAAATAAATAAATCATTTTAATAAATGAAAAAATAGTTACTACAACTTAATAGATTAACAATTAATCAAATTAAATTACATAAAATAATAA
>CM049883.1:1693075-1710575 GCA_027474115.1 Schizopygopsis malacanthus
AACACCATCTACACTAACATAGCAACACACTAAAAACACTCAGAACACCCTAATAACTACATAGCAACACAGTAAAACAAACTGAAACCTGTATAGCAACACAAACAACAATATCCTAGCAACTGCATAGTAACACACAAAAACGCAACTGCATAACAACACACAACAAACACCTATAATATTCTAGAAACCGCATGACAACACTCAAAAAAACACAACACCCCGGCAACTTCATAGCAACACTCACACCCAACACCACCCTAAACTGCATAGCAACACATGAAAACGCTCACAACACCCTGGCAACTTCATATCAAAACAAACTCACAACGCCCTAGCAACACATGAAAACACTCAGAACACCCTGGCAACTTCATAGCAACACTAAGAACACTCACAACACCATAGCAAAACACTCACAACACCCTAGCAAATAGCAACTGCCCTCACAGCAACACTAAGAACACTCACAACACCATAGCAACACATGAAAACACACACAACACCCTGGCAACTTCATAGCAAAACACACTCACAACGCCCTAGCAACTGCATAGCAACACTCACAACACCCTGGCAACTTCATAGCAACACTAAGAACACTCACAACACCATAGCAACACTTCAACGCTAGCAACTTTAACACCCATAGCAGCCACATAAAACACATCAGCACCTGCGCACATCATACACACAACTGACCCCGTAACACAAGCACTAACACAACACATGTGAAAACACTGCACACTGTACTGCTATAGCCAATGAAGCAAACGCACACAATGAAACTGCTCTTCATGCAACTCACAAGATGAAACACACACACTGCAAACGTGCAACGTGTCAACACATGACAGACCTGATACAACTGCAAGACAACACGGCTGAAGCTAACACATTAGCAGCCACACCTGCACATCACATCATGAAGCTCAACGTGAATCACATCCCACAACACCACAACACTTAACATTACTACACTTAAGAACAACACAACACCCTGGCAACTGCATGCCCTGGCAACTTCATAGCAACACTAAGCAAAACACACTCACAACGCCCTAGCAATAGCAACACTTACAATGCCCTGGTAACTTCACAGCAACACTAAGAACACCATAGCAACACATGAGCATAGCAACTGCAAGCAACACTCACAACGCCCTAGCAACACATGAAAACACTCACAACACCCTGGCAACTTCATAGCAACACTGGCAACACAACACTCACAACACCAAATAGCAACACATTACAATGCCCTGGCAACTTAATAGCAAAACTAAGAACACTCAGAACACCCTGTAAACTACATAGCAACACTAAGAACACTCACAACTGCATAGCAACACATGAAAACACTCACAACACCCTGTAAGCTGCATAGCAACAGACTAAACCCCACTCATAACACCAAAGCTCTTCATCTCTAGCACAGCACGAGCTGCATGTAACCTCGTCTGATTTGGCTGTAATGAGGCGCATGTTCATCACCGCTGGAGGGACTGCACAGGTGTGCTTACACAGCCCTAATTAATATGATTACACTCATTTAGCAGCAGAACTAGTTAATTAAGATGATTAAGCTCATTTAGGAACACGCTGTTATCATTTTCTTCTCCAGCCAAACACACACTCCGCCCCTAAACGAGACCACTGGGTGCTCAGGCGTTATACTGACTCCAGATCTGGATATATTTGACTTAAAAACATCAGTTTACAATCATTTATTAATGCTAATGAAAATACAGTTGTTAATTGTTTATTCATGTTAGTTCACGGTGCATTAACTAATGCTAACAAACACAACTTGTGCTTTTAATAATGCATTAGTAAATACTGAAATGAACATTAACTATTAATAAATGCTGTCGAAGTATTGTTCTTTCTTAGTTAATGTTGTTAACTAATGGACCTTATTGTAAAGTGTTACCAGATTCTCTCCTGTCCTGATGAAGCTATCAAGCTCTTGTGGTATGTTTGTTACACTATTAAAAGTACAACCGAGGAAAAATTATTTTAAGAAACTAGTTAGCAACTACCCAGCTAGTCTCGTGTAGCCAGACCTTCAGACTGAAGATCCACGGCAGTTTTCATTGGCCAAGGCCCGCCCATGAGGACGTTTGACTGACATCTCAAACAACCAATCACAGATCGTTTCGTTCAGCGTCACGTTTCAGGGCGTGGAAATGTCGCCACAATAACAGACCGTTGGGTAAAACTATTATTATTATTTTTTTAGCTAGTTAAAATTATTTTGTACATATTTTAGAGATTTTATGCCGCAAACTTAAAATACATTTCACTTACTTTGAGTTGATCCTGATAAGTGTTCGTCGTCACATTTGTAAACACGACGGCTTTCTCCTTCGATGAGGGAGTTTGGCGCCACGGCATCGTTGTTTCCAGGCAGAACATGACACACACGTCTCACGGAGATCTGTATAATTCAACCAATCCGATGATGACTTCAAAACTCCTGAAGTGTTTCCACTTGTGTGTGCCATATGCCTCAGACGTTTAGCCAACGGTTCGACCACAGCAACACCCTGTTAACTTAGCAGCTAACGTTAGCTAGCTTGAAAAAAAGAAACAAATATTGTTTACATTTGTATTTTTTGGTTGAACTATCCTTTTCATAATTTTTTATTAATATGTTTTTTCATTAATATGCAATATTAAATTATTTTATCAAAGTTATAATCTAAATAAAATATAAACACGGCCAGTAGGTGGTGGCAAATGTCTTAATCAAAAAGTCTTTGAGTCATTAATTTCATTCAATTTAATCGTAAAATTATTTGTATTCAAATTCAAAATTGTATTCAAAATTATCATTATAAAAACACATACTAAAAAAAAGATCAAATATTTAATATATATATATAAAAAAAGATCATGTCATGTGACCATTAACTGCCATTGGAGAACTGTGAACATGCAAATGTGTTATTAAATTATTTAAATGATCACTTAAAGACAATATTTTAGGTCGAAGAGATTTGGTTGGTGAATTTAGCAAATAAATACATATTTATTAATATTAGTGTTTCCTAAAATGTGCTTTGGTTCGTGAGGGAACTGCTGGAGATTTAGCTAATACATAAATAAATTATTATAATAAACAAAATAAAATATGAAATTAATTAAAAGATATATCAAAATAAAACGCCTACTAAAAAATAAAATATATTTTGCAAAGTATTATATTTTTCCTGTGTGTTGTATGACCATTAACTGACATCAAATAACCATGAACATGCAAATGTGTTGTTCAATTATTGAATTTTCATGTCAAATTGGGTCTGATTTGAACAAATATGTTATATATCTCTCTCCATGATTTTATCGTGTATATGCCTCTTTGCTGGAGATGTCAAGCCTGGTTTCATCAGTCAGTCGTTCTTTGGCATCTGTAATAGAGAAGCAGCAGCATCTGAACGGTCCTTTCTGCAGTCCGAGATTTTGAATTAGTCGTCGCTGACCTCACTAATTAGTCATCAGCATAAATAACGAGTCAATGAGTTGAACTCACAGCATGTCATAAATCAAACACTTCAGGCTGCTCAGGGTTCAGCATGAAATGAATCACCTTCTCTATTAATGATGGTACCACACACACACACACACACGCTCTATTACATGATGGTACACACACACACACACACACACACACACACACACACGCTCTCACTCTCACACACACACACACACACACACACACAATCTCACACACACACACACACACACACACAGCTCTCACACACACACACACACGCTCTCACACACACACACACACACACACACACACACACACACACACACACACACACACACACACACACACACACACACGTCTCACACACACACACACACACACGCTCACACACACACACACACACACACACTATTAATGATGCTGCTGTGTGGAGGAGACAGGAGCTGTAAATCAGCGCTGATAACGAGGGTCTGAGATACACCGCTGGAAATGACCCCACGCTCTCCTGCACTAATGCAATATAATACACGTGCATGCATCTGCCCTAAACTGTCATGTAATGCTTTATGTCTATTTATTGAAATATACTGTGCATGTTCTGTGTAGAAATAGTGTATCTTGTTGATAATGCATATATTTTTACATTTTCAACTGAAAATTGTTATAACTTATAAAATAGTTTTATTCTGTCCATATACGCATCTCTACCAAAGCACCATTCTTGCCCCGTTATGCTTGCAAAATTCACATTTGTGCATAATTTGAAAATATTCTGGCTTGAATGGAAAGGACACACAGTTAAATGAATCTATTCATAAGTGATATTTACCTTTTTCTTCACGTCACGCCTCATATTTCATCTTAAGCTATTCACTGACTCTTTTGATAGAAAGACAAAAAATTATAATAATTAAAAAGTCATGATTGAAATATCCGAGGGGCATTTGCTGCTGTTTATAAAAATGTAAAAACATATATATATATATATATATATATATATAAAAATAAAAAAAAATAATAATAATAATTCACAAATTTTTTTTTTTTTTTTTTACAAAAACAAGCAAACAAATAAAAATTATATGATAATTTGAAGAATGTTTTTATGATTTTTGTTTTAGCAAAAAAACAACTTTTTAAATATAATTGTCAACTTTTACATTTTATATATTATTTTTACACACACACACACACACACACACACACACACACACACACACACACACACACACACACACACACATTAGGGCTGTCACGATATTAGATTTTTCATATCACGGTTATTGTGGCCATAAGAGTTCATGATACCGATATATCGCGATATCTATAGAAACCTTGGGGGGGGGGGGGCAATCAAAAGACCTTGCAAAATAATTTACATTAAAAAAAATAAGACATTTGCACAAATAAAATAATGGAAAGAAAGTGTCTGACCTTAATGCACCAAAGAGAAATGATGAAATCTCTTGGTTTTGATAAAAATCAATTGCTGGCTGCCCACATGGACTCAATAAAGCACCGATCAATTCATCTATCCAAGGGGAGGAATTCAATTAGTGTCTGTTTCTCACACAAACAGACTTCAAAATACTCGTTACACAATTAATCTGTGAAGCTGTGCAATATAAACACCATCAGATCTGACATTTCATTTGTGTTTCACAGCAGAAAGAAACAATGCACAACATGTGGGCTAGTAACTATTTACTTAAATAGGTCAAGAAATATCCCAAGAGAGACGTCTCTAGAAACAAACTCATCATGTTGATGCCATAAAGTGAGCGTTTAACAGCGCTCGTGAGATAGTGTGTGTTTCTCTGGAGACGCTCAGATTAATGCCGTGTCTCGACACAAACCCTGATCACGTGGGTCACTTTATAGCAGCACGAGCGAGAAAAATGAGCCGCTCTCCAGATGATCAGAAGCAGCACGGTGAAGGTCAAACTGTACTAGTCTGAAATGAATAGTGTGCGCTCACAGAACGGCGTTATCTACAGTCTGATCTGAAACAAACCCAGCGGCTGCTTTTGTGATTCTGGTCTCTCAAATACTAGGACTGACCGGAGATAAGAGACGTCCAAACCTGATAGTGATTAGCTGGAGGAGAGTCGTTCTGCTTGAGTCAGTTCTTCGGAGATGTTGGAGAGTCAGGTATCGAGTCCAAGTCTCGTACATGTGTCCAGACATCAGTCTGAAGACCTCATCTGTAGAGAAAAGTCTCGTACATGTGTCCAGACATCAGTCTGAAGACCTCATCTGTAGAGAAAAGTCCGCAGGTCCAACATCAGCTGAAGACCTTCTGTAGAGAAAAGTTCATTTCAGACATTTAGATATCTGTAGAGAAAAGTCTCGTACATGTGTCCAGATATCAGTCTGAAGACCTCATCTGTAGAGAAAAGTCTCGTACATGTGTCCAGACATAGTTGAAGACTTTAAGAAAAGTCTCGTATGTGTCCAGATATAAGACCTTGTAGAGAAAAGTCTCGTAGTGTCCATATCAGTAGACCTCATCTGTAGAGAAAAGTCATTTGATGTACATTAATCTCGTATAATTTTTGAAGATATATATCTGTGTAATATAATTTCCGCAGGAACAGCTTATCATAATATAACAGCTTTCAGTTCTTTAATATATATATATATATTGTATAGATGTAGAATACATTTGATGTACATTAATATAATTTTTGAAGATATATATGTGTAATATAATTTTTATCATAATATAATTTCAACTACTTATACAGTATTATTAGAATATAAATAGATAATAATATATTATGTGTATTTCAATATTTTAATATACAATTTTATCTATTATATTATTCAATAAAATACACAGAATCTATATTTACATTTTTATTTGTGTATAATTAATCACTGTATATGTGATAATGTGTAATATATTTTATGTTAAATCAAATACAAAAATTTTTTTATTTCTAAAGCTACTATTGGTGATGTCTACTTAATACATTCTCATGTAACACAAAAATAGATTAAAATAATGTTTTGGGGGTATTTTCACACCCAAATGTAATTTGCGATTAATTCGATTAATGAATAAACACATCATGTAATAACAAAATAATCGACTATATACTGTATATAAGAAAAATATACGGTATGTATGCACAGTCTTGATCTCTCAGTATGTAGTGTTGATCTATTTCTGAGCACTACACTTCAGTACACATGAGGATAGCATTACAGAAGAATAGCACACATCTCAACAGCGTTCCCAGCTCAATCGTCCCGCTCCAAACACACACGCTCTGCTGTGACACGAAGCATCTGTCATCTGGACAATCAATGGTTCCTCTGGAAGATGACCGTCACGCCGAGCACGGACGGAGAACATGATCCTCTCTAGAGGGGGGGGTAACAGAAGAACAGATTTAGTGCTTGATATGGACCTAGTTTCCCTGATGCACAGATTGAGACACCTCCTCTGTACTTTAGCCAGACAGCATGAGTGCAGATGAGATTGAAAGTGACAGACTTCAGGAGAATATACCTCTCACGTATGCACTGGAGCGCTCTAGATCACGCTGGGGAGATGGTGAATGTTCATCTTATGGCTGTTTTATTAATTCATGTCTGCTGTTCTCATCTCTACCGCCTCAGAGGAACCTGATGAACTCCTACAGCGAATATCAGATGTCCGAGAGCACCGAGAGAAAGCATTATGACTAAGAGAAGACCGTGACTGAAGCTATACACTGTACTGTATATAGTGTACTGTATATATACAGCTATACTGTAAAAAAGACGTTTCATCTTAAAATCATTTGTTACCCCGCTGACTTAACATTTCTAGTTTAGTCAACTTGAAATGTTGAGATACTCAATGTTAATTTAAGAGACTGGAATATTTTAGTTAGGGTTAGAACACACACACACACACAGCAGTGAACACACACACACACACACACAGTGAACACACACACACACACACACACACACACAGCAGTGAACACACACACACACACACACAGCAGTGAACACACATGAACACACACACACACACACACACTTTTTGAACACACACACACACACACACACACACAGCAGTGAACACACACACACACACACACACACACTAACTGGTGTAACATTATTTTAAGATGAAACTATTATTTGTATTAATTTAGTGATTACAGCAGTTAGCGACAGCATTCGAGGAGTGCAGATATTTGCCCCAAACACAATTAAATATTGTACTTTAGTGAAACTTTGCTGGTTTTACTCCGGTTGAGTCTGCGTGCTACACAATATTTCATTATAAATAGGATTATTATTACTGTAAAATGTGGTGAGTTGACTTTACTTAATCATTTTACAGGCAACTGGTTTCCTCAATTTTTTAAAGTAATTAATTCATAATTAAAAAATTAAGTTAAGTGAATTGTCAATTGTAACTCAACTTTTTTATGATTATTATTTACTTAATTTTAAGGCAACGGGTTTCTTCATTTTTTTAAGTTAAGTCAGCATCGCTTTTTACAGTGTATTTAAAGTATTTAAACTACATTTAAAAGAATATATACAAAATAAACAGCACTTGCATATATTCTTACACATAATTTTCTATAAGATTTTTATACTAATATATTTTATGAATACATTTATTCTTTAAAATGTTTATAAAATCTTAATCTTTAAAAATATATAATACATATTTGTATTGCATTTTATTTTTTGTATATATGTCAAATTTAATTTAATTATTAATTTAACAACAAACAAATATGGGATTGTGTGTGTGTGTGTGTGTGTGTGTGTGTGTGTCTCTCTCTCTCTGTGTGTGTCTGTGTGTGTGAGAGAGAGTGTGAGAGTATGTGTGTGTGTGTGTGCGTGTGTGTGTGTGTGTGTATGTATGTATATATAAATATGTAAACATTATATGTATATTGTATATATATTGTGTTAAATATTCACAAAAATACATATTATTATTCAAAAATAATACTTTTTATAATATATATTAATGATTTATTCATAAATACAATATATAAATATGTTATATGTGACCCTGGAGCACAAAAGCAGTCATAAGTCGCTGGGGTATATTTGTAGCAATAGCCAAAAATACACTGTATGGTCAAAATTATTATATATTTTGTAAAATGTGATTATTAATATGCATTGCTAAGAACTTCATTTGAACAACTTTAAAGATGATTTTCTCAATATTAATTTTTTTGCACCCTCAGATTTTCAAATAGTTGTATATCAGCCAAATATTGTCCTATCATAAACCATACATCAATGGAAATATTATTTATTCACCTTCCTGATGATGTATAAATCTCATTTAAAAGAAAAATATCCTTATGACTGGTTTTGTGGTCCATGGTCACATATAGTATATAATGAGAAGCTAAAGTGGCACTTAAACTGAAGAAATAAATTCATAATAAACACAACTATTAAAACTGGAAAACACCGTAATTAATCCATCAGTGGACAAATGATGAAAACAGGCTCATCAGCTCGGTCTCTTCCGGTCTTTCTTTGTCTCCGTCGCTCTCTTCCTTCGGCCTTTTATCATCAAAGAACACATCTGTTTATTGTAGTTCCTCTTAAGTGTGCTCGTGTTGCCTTGACCGGCACACTTGCATTGTTACTGAAGTGAAGCGGTAAAAATAAACAGGCCTGAGAATGAGAGGCGTACCTTCCTAAACATCAATTGTTGCGGCAGGGGAAGATAAAATCCCAGCGTGACAGCATCGCCGCGGTCATTTCCGCTCAACGTGTTTGCGCTGACAGGTTCAGAATCAGAGCTGTCCGTTTGCTCGGCTGCTGATCTCGGGTCAGTTTGACCTCAGGTTCATCTGGAGGACTCAGATTCCCGGCAGCAACACGATCTCTGGCCTGAGTGCAATGAGAGAGGAAAGCGTGAGCGAGTCTGAACCCTGAAAACTAGTGCGGTTCAATAAAAGCTGTTAATATTACTCATACTGAGTGTAAGTCGTTTGATCAGATCTCTAACATCAGTGTGTAAGTCATCCCCTGTTGAAAAAACAGCATATGCTGGTAGGTATGTTTTGAAGCATGGCTGCTGGTTTGAGCTGGTTTAAGCTGGTCCTGAGTTATGACCATCTTAGGACCAGCACGTGACCAGCTCAAACCAGCAGCCATGCTTCAAAATATACCTAATGTAACCAGCATATGATTTTTTCAACAGGGTCCTGCAGTGTTTGTGGTTCAGACACAGAGAAGCAATCCACCAGAACCATCGAACACCATAACAAATGCCACAACACCCTAGCAACGGCATAGCAACACCCTGGAAACCTCCACTGTAGTCTTTGTATAAACAATCAGTTAAAAACTCTTGATTAAAAAAAAAAAATTCAGTTTAGTTTCATCATTGCTCTACTAAAAAAAGAATTTGTGCTCAGCAACACATACACACCACGAACACACAAAGCAGTGAACACACACACACAGCAGTGAACACACACACACACACACACACACACACACAGCAGTGAACACACACACACACACACACACACACACACACAGCAGTGAACACACACACACACAGCAGTGAACACACACACACACAGCAGTGAACTCACACAAACCATGAACACATACAGCAAACACACACACACACACACACACACACAAACAGCAGTGAACTCACACAAACCATGAACACACACACACACACACAGCAGTGAACACACACCATGAACACACACACACACACACACACAGCAGTGAACACACACACACACACAGCAGTGAACACACACACACACACACAGCAGTGAACACACACACACACACACACACACACACACACACAGCAGTGAACACACACACACACACACACACACACACACACCATGAACACACACACACACACACACACACACAGCAGTGAACACACACACACACACACACACACACAGCAGTGAACACACACACACACACACACACACACACACACACAGCAGTGAACACACACACAGCAGTATGCATAACTTCTAGAGGCACAAAAGACAAACATAAATATCTCACAGTGACGTAAAGCTTGTCCAAAACGGCATAAACCAAAATAATGTATAATGTAAGATGAATAAATGAAAGAGCTGAAGGAAATATGGGGTCACCGTGACAGATGTGTCTTCCTGTGGATGGAGACGCCACGAACATCCCACACATGAAGAAGAGCAGCGAGAGCGGATGTGTAACACTAGATCAGCTCTGTACGGACACAAACAGAGACCTGGGTTCGTAACAATGAACTAAAGACCGGTTTATATGGAGTTATTTGAAAGCATAAGTCAAAGATTAGACTATACATTAACACGAGGCTAGCGTTATACAATAACTTATTTACATTGCCTGTGTACAAATATGTCTGATATTACTAATGTCATAACCGATCATGGGCAAAGTACTGTAACTGTTATATTTGGTTAAAAAAATTAAAAGATGTAGAAATAATTTAAAAAAATTAAAGAAATTTTAAATGAATGTGAAAAATCTATATTTTCTATGGTAATTATAAATAGCATGTTATGCTGTTAGAGCTTAATTTGACTCTCTATCTATCTTTCTAGTGAGGCTTTTTCAAGCTGAAATAAAGTTTGTCTTGATGTTTTTATATCCAAATAGTAAGCAGCATGACATGATAGTGCTTCATCTCTAACCTGATCAAATACTTCTGAAACAAACACAAACTACTCGAATCTTTCAGAAAGCCTTTCCGATCACAAAAGTTACAGTAAATCCACAGAGCATCAATTCAGGGCCTTAAACAACTCACGCGATTCATTATGGAGGATTTGACGAGAGTCTGATGGCATTGGGCCATGTTCACGCTTCCCTGAGGATAACAGCTGCAACACAACACTATAACACATCCGAGAGAGACAGATGTGCACCTCACACACACACACACACACACACACACACACACACACACACACACACACACACACACACACACACACACTCACACACACACACACACACACACACACTCAGAGACACACACACACACACACACACACACACACACACACACACACACACACACACACACACACACACACACACACACACACACACACACACACACACACACACACACAGACACACACACACACACACACACACACACACACACACACACACACACACACACACACACACACACACACACACACACACACACACACACACACACACACACACACACACACACACACACACACACACACACACACACACACACACACACCCTCTGTTTACACTCATCCGTTCTGACTGACAGTTTTCTTCAATAACAGCTGTTGATTAGAGAGTTTAAGCACTTACAGTAACAGTGGTGTGTATTAGGGTTTATTTATTTTACCCAGCATCTATTTATGCTTATTAAAAACCCTGTTGATAGCTATCGAAAGTGTTAATACTTTAGGATTGATTCACCAATCCCTACACTCCACCTTCCCCAGCTCCACCTGTATAGATCTGCTACGAGGTGATGGATGTGTGCTACAGGTGTATGGGGTTATTTCATGTTTCTTATATGCTCACAGCAGCATGTTGTGGATGTATTGGCAGTAGCAAGTCTCAGTATTACTCTGCCTCAGCAGCGTAGCAGATCTACTCCACCAAGACCAAATACATTAAGCAACAAAAACTTTTAAGCAACAAACAGCCTATATATAGCCTATTTAATTATTATAGTATATACACACACGGTCTTTCTAGGAGACACACGCATTTAGAGGGATTATATGTTTTGTTAGCATGGTCTGTGGCAGACTTTTCTTCATGTCGGCAACAATTCAATACAAAATAAGTACATTTTATTGTCTTTTGCTCTATTTCACTAACAACAGTGTTTACAAACAAAGCCCACGGCTCCAGACTGACACCAATGTTTTCTGCCGGTTCAAGTTAATTTAGTTTGTCTGTTGTCTGCATATGAAGAAAATCAAAAGGCAAACGAAACAAAAGCGTAACAAAATCCCACGACTCGTTTGAGCTGCGCAGCGCGGACACGAAAAAATTATATTGCACTTTTTATATTTAAAACTTAAATCTCATAACACTATTTATGCAATAGGGTCTAAATACATTTACAAGTGCTAAAAAATAAGTGTATAGAGGCTCTATAATAGAGCCCTGCATATTTAATCATACTTATATATATATATTATACTTTACATTTTAATTATATGGCTTTAAAAAATAAAGGCACTTAGCCAAAGCATACACTTAAAAATATAGGCTATATATATTTAAATTATACTTTGGCTAAGTGCCTTTATTTTTTAAAGCCATATAATTAAAATGTAAAGTAGCCCAGAATATCCAGCCTAGAATCACCTCTGCTGACAGATATATAATTATATCATTACAAAGCTGATATTAATCTGCCTTGTGTGCAATGTAGACGTCTCCATGCAACGGTTTTAGTTTGAGTGTTGAATTTGGATTATGTTGTTTAACCTTTAATATTATAATCAACTTTAATTATATAATAAGGTCCTCTGTTTACACTGTAAGCATACATGTCTATTTTCTTAAGGTAAACTTTACAGCATTAGTGAAGAGATTGATTCTTTAAGATAAAATGGCATGTGCTGTTTCTGATATATCCACATGAATCAATATCAAATTGAAATAGTTAGCTTTTTGAGTGGTTAAATCTGTCAGTACTAAGCCCTAGTCACATTTGCTATAGACTGCCGCTCGAGCGTTAGGCCAAACGGTTGATACGCAGCCAACAAACACAACTAAATATCACTTAATATCATTTGTGCAAGGGGTCTTTGCATGTGTACTCCAGATCCAAAACACCCATTTTTCCTCATGTAAACTCTTCAACAGCTAGAGTGTGCACTTATTCCTTAGTCCACTCTTCTTAATAATTCCCTACTGTACCTTTAAGACTTCTACTGTACTGTATAACATCCGCTAACTTACAGCAGAGTTCACTGGTATTCTTCAGGGATGCAAACATACTTAGATGTTGATATTAACAGAGCATATTCAGTGTTTTATCCTCAAACAGAACGCTTGGCCTGATTCGGTTCAGGTGAAGCCGTCTGGGATCACATGACATACTGCTGCTTATTTTAACATGACATCTCAGATAAACAAGATAAGCTTCAAAGAGGAAACTCAGAGCGGTGACGTGAGATCGGACTCACAGTTTATGAGCAGTGATAAACTAACCTCTTATCTGCTCACTGACTCAACGGATGATTTTTCCTGAGAATAAAGATACGCTTCCACGTTTAGAAAATGACTGGAACACAACGAGTTTCATGACGATTCTCCAACATCTTCCTCTGGAAACATACTGTATACTCAAGACAAGAGACGGAGAAAGAACAGAGATTACGTTGATTTTACATACACAAATCTGCTCAAATACAATATGAGTTATAATAATTCAATATCTCGAAACAAATCAGATCAAATAAAATACAAGAAATACAACAATTTAACACAAATCTGCTCAAATAAAATATGAGTTATAATAATTCAATATCTCGAAACAAATCAGATCAAATAAAATACAAGAAATACAACAATTTAACACAAATCTGCTCAAATACAGTATGAGTTATAATAATTCAATATCTCGAAACAAATCAGATAAAATAAAATACAAGAAATACAACAATTTAACACAAATTTAACACAAATCTGCTCAAATACAATATGAGTTATAATAATTCAATATCTCGAAACAAATCAGATCAAATAAAATACAAGAAATACAACAATTTAACACAAATCTGCTCAAATACAATATGAGTTATAATAATTCAATATCTCGAAACAAATCAGATCAAATAAAATACAAGAAATACAACAAATTTAACACAAATTTAACACAAATCTGCTCAAATACAATATGAGTTATAATAATTCAATATCTCGAAACAAATCAGATCAAATAAAATACAAGAAATACAACAATTTAACACAAATCTGCTCAAATACAATATGAGTTATAATAATTCAATATCTCGAAACAAATCAGATCAAATAAAATACAAGAAATACAACAATTTAACACAAATCTGCTCAAATACAATATGAGTTATAATAATTCAATATCTCGAAACAAATCAGCAAAAATAAAATAAAATACAAGAAATACAACAATTTAACACAAATCTGCTCAAATACAATATGAGTTATAATAATTCAATATCTCGAAACAAATCAGCTCAAAATAAAATACAAGAAATACAACAATTTAACACAAATCTGTTTAACACAAATCTGCTCAAATACAATATGAGTTATAATAATTCAATATCTCGAAACAAATCAGAAAATCAAATAAAATACAAGAAATACAATTTAACAATTTAACAAATCAAATCAATATGCTCAAATACAATATGAATCTCGAAACAAATAATTCAATATCTCGAAACAAATACAAACAAATCAACAATCAAATAAAATACAAGAAATACTCAACATATTTAACATGAGTTATAATAATTCAAATCTGCTCAAATACAATCGAAACAAATGAGTTATAAAATAAAATTCACAAGAAATATCTCGAAACAAATCAGATCTGCTCAAATAAAATACAAGAGTTATAATAATTCAACAATTTAACACAAATCTGAAACAAATCAAATAAAATATGAGTTATAATAATTCAAATATGAGTTATAATAATTCAAATCTCGAAACAAATCAGCTAAAATAAAATACAAGAAATACAACAATTTAACACAAATCTGCTCAAATACAATATGAGTTATAATAATTCAATATCTCGAAACAAATCAGCAAAAATCAAAATAAAATACAAGAAATACAACAATTTAACACAAATCTGCTCAAATACAATATGAGTTATAATAATTCAATATCTCGAAACAAATCAGCTAAAATAAAATACAAGAAATACAACAATTTAACACAAATCTGCTCAAAATAATTCAATATCTGAAATACAACAATTTAACACAAATCTGTTATAATAATTCAATATCTCGAAACAAATCAGCTAAAATAAAATACAAGAAATACAACAATACAATTAACACAAATCTGCTCAAATACAATATGAGTTATAATAATTCAATATCTCGAAACAAATCAAAAATAAAATACAAGAAATACAACAATTTAACACAAATCTGCTCAAATACAATATGAGTTATAATAATTCAATATCTCGAAACAAATCAGATCTCGAAAATAAAATACAAGAAATACAACAATTTAACACAAATCTGCTCAAATACAATATGAGTTATAATAATTCAATATCTCGAAACAAATGAGTTATAATAATTCAGATCAAATAAAATACAAGAAATACAACAATTTAACACAAATCTGCTCAAATACAATATGATGATATAATAATTCAATATCTCGAAACAAATCAGCTAAAATAAAATACAAGAAATACAACAATCAAATTAACACAAATAAAATGCTCAAAGAAATACAACAATTTAACACAAATGAGTTATAATCAATTCAATATCTCGAAATAAATAAAATAAAATAAAACAAATACAAGAAATCAACACAAATCTGCTCAAAACAAATCTGCTCAGAATATGAGTTATAATAATTCAATATGAGTTATAATAATTCTCGAAATCTCGAAATCAGCTAAAATAAAATACAAGAAATACAACAATTTAACACAAATCTGCTCAAATACAATATGAGTTATAATAATTCAATATCTCGAAACAAATCAGCTAAAATAAAATACAAGAAATACAACAATTTAACACAAATCTGCTCAAATACAATATGAGTTATAATAATTCAATATCTCGAAACAAATCAGCTAAAATAAAATACAAGAAATACAACAATTTAACACAAATCTGCTCAAATACAATATGAGTTATAATAATTCAATAACTCAAAACAAATCAGCTAAAATAAAATACAATACAACAATTTAACACAATCTGAAATACAACAATTTAACACAAATCTGCTCAAATACAATATGAGTTATAATAATTCAATATCAAATCGAAACAAATCAGCTAAAATAAAATACAAGAAATACAACAATTTAACACAAATCTGCTCAAATACAATATGAGTTATAATAATTCAATATCTCGAAACAAATAAAATAAAATATTTATTAAATAATAATATTATACATTATAATAATGATTTAAAAAACACAAATCTGCTCAAATACAACAATTTAACACAAATCTGCTCAAATACAATATGAGTTATAATAATTCAATATCTCGAAATAAATCAAATCAGAAAATAAAATACAAGAAATACAACAATTTAACACAAATCTGCTCAAATACAATATGAGTTATAATAATTCAATATCTCGAAACAAATCAGCTAAAATAAAATACAAGAAATACAACAATTTAACACAAATCTGCTCAAATACAATATGAGTTATAATAATTCAATATCTCGAAACAAATAAATCAGCTAAATAAAATACAAGAAATACAACAATTTAACACAAATCTGCTCAAATACAATATGAGTTATAATAATTCAATATCTCGAAACAAATCAGATCAAATAAAATACAAGAAATACAACAATTTAACACAAATCTGCTCAAATACAATATGAGTTATAATAATTCAATATCTCAAAAAACAAATCAGCTAAAATAAAATACAAGAAATACAACAATTTAACACAAATCTGCTCAAATACAATATGAGTTATAATAATTCAATATCTCGAAACAAATCAGATCAAATAAAATACAAGAAATACAACAATTTAACACAAATCTGCTCAAATACAATATGAGTTATAATAATTCAATATCTCGAAACAAATCAGATCAAATAAAATACAAGAAATACAACAATTTAACACAAATCTGCTCAAATACAATATGAGTTATAATAATTCAATATCTCGAAACAAATCAGCTAAAATAAAATACAAGAAATACAATAATTTAACACAAATCTGCTCAAATACAATATGAGTTATAATAATTCAATATCTCGA
>CM049883.1:1718075-1728075 GCA_027474115.1 Schizopygopsis malacanthus
GCATGCATGCACGCACGCATACACGGACACACACACACACACACTATATGAAGTTCCCTAGAGGGGGATTTCCAGCAGCACAGGTGTCCTGAAGACTTTCCAGAAGCGGGAACAGCCCTTAAAATTACAGCAAGCCCAAATGAGATCTGAAGCATTCAGCTGAAACAAACCGCTTTTACGCAATCACTCTGCTCTCTTTGTACTGTGAGACTGTATTGTTGCTTATATGACACATCAGTGTTGTCTTTAAACTAAAAACTGTTTATTTACTTTAATACACATTCAACTGCATGTGACTGATTCTCTGGAGTACATTGTGAAAATAAAATGAAACAAAAATATCTAAACTTTTGACTATTTACTTTAAAGGAGTCCTATTATGCTTTTTAACTTTGTGGATTTTAGTCAGTGTGTACTGTGTAGTGTGTATGTTTGGACATATAACAATCTACAAAGTTACAAAATCTCAAAGTCCAATCCAAAGGGAGATATTTCGTTTAAAAAAAAAAAAGCTAACCAATCATCACAACGCACTGGGACAGCTAACCAATCACAAACGCACTGGGACAGCTAACCAATCACAACGCACTGGGACAGCTAACCAATCACAACGCACTGGGACAGCTAACCAATCACAACGCACTGGGACAGCTAACCGATCACAACGCACTGGGACAGCTAACCAATCACAACGCACTGGGACAGCTAACCAATCACAACGCACTGGGACAGCTAACCATCACAACGCACTGGGACAGCTAACCAATCATCACAACGCACTGGGACAGCTAACCAATCATCACAACGCACTGGGACAGCTAACCAATCATCACAACGCACTGGGACAGCTAACCAATCACAACGCACTGGGACAGCTAACCAATCACAACGCACTGGGACAGCTAACCAATCACAACGCACTGGGACAGCTAACCAATCACAACGCACTGGGACAGCTAACCATCACAACGCACTGGGACAGCTAACCAATCACAACGCACTGGGACAGCTAACCAATCACAACGCACTGGGACAGCTAACCAATCACAACGCACTGGGACAGCTAACCAATCACAACGCACTGGGACAGCTAACCAATCACAACGCACTGGGACAGCTAACCAATCACAACGCACTGGGACAGCTAACCAATCACAACGCACTGGGACAGCTAACCGATCACAACGCACTGGGACAGCTAACCAATCATAACGCACTGGGACACAACGCACTGGGACAGCTAACCAATCACAACGCACTGGGACAGCTAACCAATCACAACGCACTGGGACAGCTAACCAATCATGGGACAGCTAACCAATCACAACGCACTGGAACAGCTAACCAATCACAACGCACTGGGACAGCTAACCAATGGGACAGCTAACCACAACGCACTGGGAACAGCTGGGAACCAATCACAACAATCACAACGCACTGGGACAGCTAACCAATCACAACGCACTGGGACAGCTAACCAATCACAACGCACTGGGACAGCTAACCAATCACAACGCACTGGGACAGCTAACCAATCACAACGCACTGGGACAGCTGCAACAGCACAACGCACTGGGACAGCTCAATGCACTGCACTGGACAGCTAACCAATCACAACGCACTGGGACAGCTAACCATCACTGGGACAGCTAACCAATCACAACGCACTGGGACAGCTAACCAATCACAACGCACTGGGACAGCTAACCAATCACAACGCACTGGGACAGCTAACCAATCATCACAACGCACTGGGACAGCTAACCAATCACAACGCACTGGGACAGCTAACCAATCACGCGCTGAAGTTTGGTTCATTATATTTTATTTGTATAAAGTATCAACTGCGCAGTCAAGTTAGCAATGCTGGAACTGATACGTTGTGTGTGTGTGTGTGTGTATGTGTATGTGTATGTGTATGTGTATGTGTGTGTGTGTGTGTGTGTGTGTGTATGTGTGTGTGTGTGTGTGTGTGTGTGTGTGTGTGTGTGTGTGTGTGTGTATGTGTGTGTGTGTGTGTTGTGTGTGTGTGTGTGTGTGTGTGTGTGTGTGCGCGCGCACGCGTTCGCCGGCACGATCACTTCAACTGTTTTCTTATACCAGCAGCATCAGCTTAAAACACTTATTGTCTTGTTAATACTGCATCACTGTATGAAGGTCTGCTTTTATTTGTGCACACTCACAATGAAAACAAAACATTGCGCTTTTGTAAAATAAAGAAAACAAATAGGATCGCTTTCTGCCATTTGAGTTTCCTTTCTGTGAACAAATTAAACAAATCACAAAAGATGAACTGAAACTCAGCATAGGCTACCTTACTACCGTTTATTCCCCTTTATTTATCTGTTAACAATCAAATATATTTCAAGATTGTATTCCTTGTACGTATACATATATATAGCATTAACATTTCATATAATATTTAGTATCTTCACATCACAAAAATAGTAATTTGTACTACTGTCAGTTCAAAATAAATGAAGAGATACCTATCATAGTAGATTTGTTGTTTTTGTTCCTGTTCGTATCGTATTGAACCGTGACCCCTGAACCGAGGTATCGGTGTAGTGTTACACCTCTATTCAAAAGCTGTTTGAATCGGAGTAACACAGAAGAAAGACAGCAGATAACTGAAGGATGACTACACTAGCAGCTGGAAATCCTTGGGTTGTGTTAAACGAGTTCAGTCGCCTGCGTTTACGAGCCTCCTGACAGCTTCAAACTACAACACAAACACGCTTGTTAACCGTCTTTGAACAGCTGTAACTCAGGAACGGTTAACCTGGTTATAGTCAGAATGAGGTCAAACGCAGGACACAAACTGGACGATCGTTATTAACGCTATACATCAAAACCCACGGACAGGAGCTACAATTATCAGCTTCTCTCAGTGTCATAAATTAACCCTCGGCAAACATGTCACCTGAGATGAGACTCACAGGTGCGCGGGACTCTCAGGTGTCTGAAGCAGGTCTGAGATCAGACGAACAGGGGCACATTAGAAGACAATGATTTACAAGCCCTCAGCTGTCAGGGATGCAAATACAGAAGCACAGCTGACATGGAAAACTAAACTAAAACACAACTGCAGAGGTCACACGGGTCGTTACAATGAGTCACTGAGAGCAGCGATGCATTCAATCGAATTAAAATAAAATACCATTCAAACGTTTGTGGATAAGATGTTTTTGAAAGTCTCCTTCTGTCCATCAAGGCTGCATTTATTTGATAAAAAAATATGAAATATTATTAAAATAACTGTTTTTATGTGAATATGTGTTAAACTAATTTATTTCAGTGATCAAATCTGTATTTTCAGCATCATTACTCCAGTCTTCAGTGTCACATGATCTTCAGAAATCATAATAATATTCTGATTCGCTGCTCAAGAAACATTTCTGATTATTATCAATGTTGAAAACAGTTGTGCTGCACAATATTTTTGTGGAAATCGTGAGACATTTTATTTTTCAGGATTCACAGATGAACAGAAAGTTCAGAAGAACAGCATTTATTTGAAACAGAAATATTTTAATGTCTTTGCTGACACTTTTGATCAATTTAATGCATCCTTGATGAATAAAAGTCATAATTTATTTAAAAAAACACACACACACACACTCTCTCACACACACACACACACACACACACACACACACACACACACACACACACACACACACACACACACACAGAGACACACGCACACACACACACACACACACACACACACACACACACACACACACACACACACACACACACACACACACACACAGACACACACGACACACACACACACACAGACACACACACACACACACACAGACACACACACACACACACAGACACACACACACACACACACACACACACACACACACACACACACACACACACACACACACACACACACACACACACACACACACACACACACACACACACACACACTCTCTCTCTCACACACACACACACACACACACACACACTCTCTCACACACACACACACACACACACACACACACACACACACACACACTCTCTCACACACACACACACACACACACACACCAAAAGTATGGGACATCTTTCTAGTGTAGCTATAATCATATTCTTGGTAATTATACATTGTGAGTGTTATTATTCCTCTTCCTCACGTTAAGCGTTCTGCTAGCATTCGTTTAAAGACGCTGCCAGAGGGAACAGATATTGTATTTTTGCACGCAGAAAAGAAAAACAGCAGCCGAAGGGAGCGTGTAAATTTCCCCATGGGCTTCTTCAGCTAACAAACAGCCGCAGGCCGCCAGACGCCAACACACCAGCTACTAATTAACCTGACGAACACACAGTAACCAGCTATTAACTAGACAATAACAAGGCACAACAACTAATTATACAGCAAGCCTAAAGATGCTCGGAAACTGAAGGAGGTTCAGAGTTTAAGACGCCTTCTTTTAGACCAATATTAAGACTTGTGTTAAGACAAGAGATAGAAACCTGTAATCAATCTTAAACTTAAAAAAAATAATTAATTCAAATAAAAAAAATGCCTTGGCAACTAACTGAAATAAAATAAAATAAGTAACATTTTCAACTATTATAAATCATTTCCTTAATTACAAATAAAATCGATACAAATATTAGAAGAAAAATTAAACTTAATAAAATTTTGCCTCTGCAACTAACTGAAATAATAATAATAATAAAAAAAGTTTAATTTAAAGGACTAAAATGACTAAAAACTATTCCAAATTGTTTCCTTAATTGAAATAAAGTATAATTAAAATAAAATATAAATATTAGTTAAAAAAAAAAAAAAAACAATATATATATATATATATATATATATATATACAAAACTCAGAAATGTTGCTTTAGCTAATTAACTAATTGAAATAAAAAATAGTACTTTACTATTTCAATAAAAAATTGGACTTTTAAAATTAAAAGTACTAAAATTATTAGAAATTGTTTCCTTAATTGAAATAAAGCAACAATAAAATAAAATAAAATAAAAACGGATGAAAAACTTAAACTTAAAACAGACAAACAACAAAAATAAAATTTACAAATAAACGTTTCCTTGGCAACTAAATGAAATTTAAAAAAGTACTAAATTTACTGAAACTAAAATAATTAGAAATTAAGTAATAAAGTAAAATATAAATATTAGATGACAAACTTAAAAAAAAGCTAAACAGAAATATTTGGGGAAAAAACCTATGCACATAACAAAATACTAAAAACCTAAACTAAAATTAAAAGTGAAAATATAAAAAGAAAAGCTACAGTAATTCAAAATGTTAATACACACTGATATCGTATATAAATAATAATTTTTGTTAGTTTAGTCACTATATTTAGGATGCTGAAGACATCAAGGCCACTAACTAGATCTGAAACAGCGCTTTGGAAAATCCTAAAGTTCAGCTCATCAATGATCTGCCCCGAGTCAAGGACAGCGTGACCTCTGACCTCTAGTCCACAGAGAAGCTCTCAGCAGTGCTACTGTAACCCTCACAGCAGAGGTCACGCCGGGTTCTGACCCCAAAACCTGCTTCAATAACGTCTGTCAGCTCATAAATCAGCTCTAATTGACCGTCAGTGCTGCGGAGTTATCTATCAGAACAACACTCAACCATCATAGAAATGATCCGACAAAACGGTGCGTTTATGGATCGTTCTTATGACTGTAATATGTTCTCATAACTTTTAAACATTATATGAATGATCGGACAAAACGATGTGTTTATGGGTCGTTCTTATGACTGTAATATGTTCTCATAACTTAAAAACGTTATATGAATGATCGGACAAAACGGTGTGTTTATGGATCGTTCTTATGACTGTAATATGTTCTCATAACTTAAAAACGTTATATGAATGATCGGACAAAACGATGTGTTTATGGGTCGTTCTTATGACTGTAATATGTTCTCATAACTTTTAAACGTTATAGAAATGATCCGACAAAACAGTGCGTTTATGGATCGTTCTTATGACTGTAATATGTTCTCATAACTTTTAAACGTTATAGAAATGATCCGACAAAACAGTGTGTTTATGGATCGTTCTTATGACTGTAATATGTTCTCATAACTTAAAAACGTTATATGAATAATCGGAACATGGATTTCTTATGACTGTATATGTTCCATATTAAAAACGATTGTCCAATTATTTATAATGACTATATTCTTCTTATAACTATATTCTTCTTATAACGTGGGAAAATATTCTGAAATCAACATTTTTAAAAGTCCTCGTGTTATTTGTACTTGATTAATGATCTCTGTGTTGAACGTTTTTAGAATATTCCATTTAAAAATGAACATTTAAATAATGATATAATTTGGGTGAAAATACACAACAAGAAAACTGGACATTTTAATTTTCTTAGGTTATTAAAAATAAGCATTCAGAAATTTGGGTGAAAAAATATCTGATTTGAAAAAAAGTTTGGGGTAAGAGAAATTAATACTTGTATTCATCAAGGATGCATTAATTTAATCAAGAGTGACATTAAATACATTTATAATAAGATTCGGTTTCAAACAAACGCTGTTCTTCTGAACTTTCTGTTCGTCTGTGAATCCCAGAAAACATAATGTCTCAGTTTCCACACGCTGCACAATAGTTATTTTAATAAAGGAAACCATTTTTAATAGTTTTTAGTCCTTTAAATTAAACTTTTTTATGATGTTTTTTTCAGTTAGTTGACTGTTTTCAACATTGATAATAATCATAAATGTTTCTTGAGTAAATCAGTATATTATTATGATTTCTGAAGATCATGTGACACTGAAGACTGGAGTAATGATGCTGAAAATACACAGAAATAAATTACAGTTTAACAGATATTTGCATAAAAAACTGTTATTTTTAAATTGTCATAATGTTTCACATTTTTTACAGTATTTTTGATCAAATAAATGCAGCCCTGCTGAGCAGAAGAGACTTCTTTTGTGTGTGTGTGTGTGTGTGTCACCGTGTGTGTGTGTGTGTGTGTCACCGTGTGTGTGTGTGTGTGTATCACTGTGTCTGTGTGTGTGTGTGTCTGTGTGTGTGAGTGTGTGTGTGTGTCACCGTGCGTGTGTCACCGTGTGTGTGTATCACTGTGTCTGTGTGTGTGTCACCGTGTGTGTGTCACTGTGTGTGTGTATGTGTGTGTGTGTGTGTGTGTCTGTGTCTGTGTGTGTCAAGTCATTCTGATACCTGCTTCCAGTCGCTAATGATGACACTCAATTTCCTGGTATGAAGCAGGCGGGTTTGAGGAGTCAACGCTGCTTCTTCTGAACTAAAATGGGTGGAAATTGGCAAAAAAGGGTCAAATTGAGAACCAGCAGCTTGTCTGTGGAAAACACACACACACACACACACTGCCAGGAAAGCTTCGCAGATCTGTGTAATGACATTACGTCAGAGTAAATACTCAGAACTACAGACACACTGACTTCAGTCTCAGATTCACATCAACACCTGCAAAACATCAGAGCCACGGTCCTTCATTCAGTGCGCTTCTCAACCATTGAGGAAATATTGACGTTCTGCGGCCCAGTGTAAGTGAATGATCTGAGCCTGAGACACACAATAACCACAGCACACACTCATTCATGAAACACTAACACCATGATAAATCTGAGAGTGTCAAACAACAGCAATCAGCTCACATCCATCACTGTCCCTCAGCTCTTTGTGCTCCTCTCTTCACCACATTCTCTCTCTCTCTCTCTGATGGAGTTCATCAATCATGTGTTCAGAGCAGAGACGGAGCCGCTGACTCAGCATTTACACACACACACACACACACACACACACACACACACACACACACACACACACACACAGTGACACACACACACACACGGTGACACACACACACACACACACACACACACACACACACACACGGTGACACACACACACACACACACACACACACACACACACACACACAGGTGACACACACACACACACACGGTGACACACACACACACACGGTGACACACACACACACACATGGTGACACACACACACACACACACACACACACACACACACACACACACACACATGGTGACACACAGACACACACACACACACACGGTGACACACACACACACGGTGACACACACACACACGGTGACACACACACACACGGTGACACACACACACACACACACACACACACACACACGGTGACACACACACACACACACATGGTGACACACACACACACACGGTGACACACACACACACACACACACATCTGTTAGATCTACCAGTTTTCACTGTACATAAGGAGGGAACTGATTTTTTTTATCATAGTATTTTTACAATCTTTTACTGTTAAAATTTGTATTTTTTTTTTTTTTTTACAGTTTTCTAGCTAGTGTGCACTTCAAAACATAAAACTCTCCTGAAAGAATTCAGTGCAAGGCCTCGTCCACACATGGTCTGAATTTATCTTCTTGAGAAATAGGAGAAGAACCAGTGTAGAAAAATGTGATCATCGTGATAAACGAGGAGCGAGAAAAGAAGAACAGAATCACAGACACAACATACATCATCAGAAACAGAGAGAGAGAGAGAGACTTCTCTAATTAATTCAGCTCTAACTGATTTGGTGGTTGTAAATATTACACTTTAAGAAATGTAATTTTATAGTTTGACCTTCCGTTGACTTCCACTGATAGAATCTTCACTCTTCAAAGGTATCCAGCACTGATGACATCATCGTAGTATTTGCATACTGACTTCTGATTGGTCTTCATTCTCTCAGTGTCTGCTCTGAGACTTCTGATTGGTCTTCATTCTCACAGTGTCTGCTCTGAGACTTCTGATTGGTCTTCATTCTCACAGTGTCTGCTCTGAGACTTCTGATTGGTCTTCATTCTCACAGTGTCTGCTCTGAGACTTCTGACTTCTGTGTCTGCTCTGATTGGTCTTCATTCTCTCGGTGTCTGCTCTGAGTGTCTGTGTCTCTGAGACTTCTGATTGGTCTTCATTCTCACAGTGTCCGCTCTGAGACTTCTGATTGGTCTTCATTCTCTCAGTGTCTGTTCTGAGACTTCTGATTGGTCTTCATTCTCTCAGTGTCTGTTCTGAGACTTCTGATTGGTCTTCATTCTCTCAGTGTCTGCTCGGAGACTTCTGATTGGTCTTCATTCTCTCAGTGTCTGCTCGGAGACTTCTGATTGGTCTTCATTCTCTCAGTGTCTGTTCTGAGACTTCTGATTGGTCTTCATTCTCTCAGTGTCTGCTCGGAGACTTCTGATTGGTCTTCATTCTCTCAGTGTCTGCTCTGAGACTTCTGATTGGTCTTCATTCTCTCAGTGTCTGCTCTGAGACTTCTGATTGGTCTTCATTCTCTCAGTGTCTGCTCTGAGACTTCTGATTGGTCTTCATTCTCTCGGTGTCTCGACTCTCGGTGTCTGCTCTGAGTGTCTTCTGATCAGGTCTTCATTCTCTCAGTGTCTGCTCTGAACATTGGTCTTCATTCTCACCCTCTGAACTCTGATTGGTCCACACATCTCTCGGTGTCTGCTCTGATTCTGATTGGTCTTCAAAAGGCAAGAAACTTCATTCTCTCAGTGTCTGCTCTGATGAATTCATTCTCACAGGTCTGCTCTGAACTTCTGATGCATCCTCGGTGTCTGCTCTGATGATAAAGTGTCTGCTCTGAATGATTGGTCTTCATTCTCTCGGTGTCTGCTCTGAATTCATTGGTCTTCATAATGTCTGGGAAAATGTGGCAAAAAATATTATTTTATAAAGAAACACAAACACATTATATTATTTTAATAAAATGCAAATGTAATATAAATAATTAAAAAAAATATTATTTTATAAAGTTATATTATTTTAATAATAAATGTAATAACAATACTTTTCAATAAAAATAATATAAATTAACAATGTATTAATGGCTCCATGAATAAAATCATCTGCTAAATAAATAAATTAATGCATTAATAAACAAATAAATAAATACCAT
>CM049883.1:1733075-1735575 GCA_027474115.1 Schizopygopsis malacanthus
GCCATCAGCACAGGTGAGAGACACACACACACCGACACACACACACACACACACACACCGACACACACACACACACACACACACCGACACACACACACACACACACACACACACACACCGACACACACACACACACACCGACACACACACACACACACACACACACACACACACACACACACACACACACACACACACCGACACACACACACACACACACACACACACACACACACACACACACACACACACCGACACACACACACACACACACACACACACACACACACACACCTGAGGGACAAGGAGATAGCAATAAACTATCCAGAAATTTGAATGAAATCATTTATCTCACTTTAGCCCAAACATGCAAAATACCTCCGGTGAGTGATCTGTTATAGTTTATAGTTCAGCCAGAAATGGCAGTGTGCTGAAAATGTCCTCATCCCCAGGTCATCCGAGATGTAGATGAGTTTGTTTCTTCACCAGATTTGTGTCTCTGCATCAGTGTCTCAGCAACGGATGCTCTGTAGTGAATGGGTGCCGTCAGAATGAGAGTCAGATAAAAACATCACAGCACTCCAGTCCATCAGTTAACATCTGGAGAAGACAAAAGCTGAAACAAACTATCATTAAGATGTTTTTAACTAAAATATGAGTCCATAATTCATATCTCTTCCTCCAGTGAAAAGGTCCATCTCCACATCAAAATCCAGCCACGTATTTGTTTAGAGCTGTTTTGTCTAGTAAACGCAGCAGATTTCTCTCCTGATTCAGACCAGAACACTTTTTCACCGGAGGAAGAATTATTATGGATTATGTTTGATAGTCAAAACATCTTAATGATAGATTTGTTTCAGCTTTTGTCTTCTCCAGATGTTAACTGATGGACTGGAGTGGTGTGATGTTTTTATCAGACTCTCATTCTGACGGCACCCATTCACTGCAGAGCATCCGTTGCTGAGACACTGATGCAGAGACACATTTCTCCAAACCTTATGAAGAAACAAACTCATCCTAATCTTGAATGGCCCGAGGATAAGTATATATATAAAGCAAAGTCAGAATTTGTGAAGTAAGTCCCCCAGGTTTGGAGGGAGTCTGAAGTGCCTGAGCGAATGCTCTCGGTGATAAAAGGCATCTGACTCGCAGCTGTTGTGTGTCGGGGTCAGTCTGAGGTCAGCGGCGTCTGCTGATGTTCTTCTCTTTAGACAGCGCTGTGACAAACGGCTGCACCGCAAATGTCACGGCTTTAAATCCTCACTGAACGCTCGACCCGAGATCTTAAAACATATTCACCGTTTCACACAGCCGTGTGTGTTTGGGGAGGGAGTTACTGGAAGTCAGTTCAGAGGGTTCAAGAATGAAAAACCTGAATAAAACTAGAATTATAAATCAACAAATATAAACCTGCAATGGAGAAGGAATTCATCAGAGAGAAGGAAAGCCTCATGTGTTCCTGTGTGGCTCAGTGGTAGAGCATTGCGTCTGTTGCGCAAAAGGTTGTGGGTTCGATTCCCGGGGAACACATGTACTAATGAAAATGTATAACCTGAATGCAATTGTAAGTCGTTTTGGATAAAAAGTCTGCTAAATGTAAATAGTGACTGATTTTTCTGATTTTCCTCTGATGTCATCAGTCCCTTACTTTATAACCCCGCCCCTCAAACCATGTGACCTCATTCTGGATGCATCCATAAAATATCATTTTTCTCTGAATGCATGCATAAAAAATAAAGAAATGACGAAAACACAAAAATACTAAACACTGTAAAAAAAAAAAAAAAGTTGAGAAAACGTAAAAGTTTAAGGCACTTTGTGAGATTTCTTAACTTGTAGTTTTCAGTTATTACAACAAAAAGTTGAGAAAACTCAAAAATCTCCAGAAGCTGCCTTAAAGTTGTAAGTTTTCTCAACTTTAGATTTTTTACAGCGAATGCTTAACTGAAGTTCAAGTGAAGACAATAAACTTTTAAACATAAACTACAGTAGTATATCAATGATAGTATAATAACACTGTTTAGATGATAGTATTTGGAGTATATTTTTATACATAACATTATTTGTATTTTATTTTTGGATGCATGTATTAAAAGTTTGTACTCGTTCAGTATGTGTCAAATGACTAAATATAACGTGTGCATGTGAGTTCACAAACTACTGTTGACTTCACAGTCCTTTGGAGAATTTGCGTTGGCTTTTTGAGTAAACGTGGGTGTTTTGAGAGTTCAGCTCACCTTGAAGAGACAGTAATGTGTGATTATAGCAGCGTGGTGTTTGATTTACACCTGACGCAGCTGGTGTCGGAGTGAATTAAAGCTCAGAATCACACGCTGAAAGCCACAGATCGTCTGCTCTCATCAATCCCACAGCAAATCAAACGCCTGCGTTCAGCTCGCTCATACTCGGGGGTTCATCTTCATCTGATCCTTTAGTATCTGTCGGGAAAATGAAAAATAGGAAAAGATGTGTGGATACTCGGCTCATAAACACAGTCTGA
>CM049883.1:1740575-1785575 GCA_027474115.1 Schizopygopsis malacanthus
TTAAAGCAAGGGAAGATTGTCTCATCAGTTACGCACTCGTTGACTTTTATAGAGCAAAAAGAGAGAATGCATTTTTACGTGCAAAAGCATGCTATAAATTGACAAAAAACGACCTGTAGGTTTTAGATACTCATGCATCGTTTATGCATTAACTAATAGCATGTGAAGTTTAAACTATAGATCTGGTTTTCCAAAATTAAGTTGATGAAAAGCTGATTTAAATGTAAAATAAATAAATGGTCCGTGCAGCATATATACACTGAACAAAATTATAAACAACACTTGTTTTTGCTCCCATTTTTCATGAGCAGAAATCAAAGATCTTTCTATGCACACAAAAGGCCTATTTCTCACAAATATTGTTCACAAATCTGTCTAAATCTGTGTTAGTGAACGAGATAATCCATCCAGATCTCTGCCGATCCACAGCATCCCAAACATGCTCAATGGGTGACGTGTCCGGAGAGTATGCTGGCCATGCAAGAACTGGGATGTGTTCAGCTTCCAGGAGTTGTGTACAGATCCTTGCAACACAGGGCCGTGCATTATCATGCTGCAACATGAGGTGATGGTCGTGGATGAATGGCACAATGGGCCTCAGGATCTCGTCACGGCATCTCTGTGGGCCACTCGATCCACACCGTTGACATCAGCAAACCGCTCACCTACACGACGCCATACACGCTGTCTGCCATCTGCCCTGTACAGTGAAAACCGGGATTCATCCGTGAAGAGACACACCTTTGCCAGACACCATCGAATGTGAGCATTTTCCCACTCAAGTCGGTTACGATGACGAACTGCAGTCAGGTCGAGACCCCGATGAGGACGACGAGCATGCAGATGAGCTTCCCTGAGACGGTTTGTGCAGACATTCTTTGGTTATGCAAACCGATTGTTGCAGCAGCTGTCCGGGTGGCTGGTCTCAGACGATCTTGGAGGTGAAGATGCTGGATGTGGAGGTCCTGGGCTGGTGTGGTTACACGTGGTCTGCGGTTGTGAGGCCGGTTGGATGTACTGCCAAATTCTCTGAAACGCCTTTGGAGACGGCTTATGGTTTGAGAAATGAACATTCAATTCACGGGCAACATCTCTGGTGGACATTCCTGCAGTCAGCATGCCAATTGCACGCTCCCTCAAAACTAGCAACATCTGTGGCATTGTGCTGTGTGATAAAACTGCACATTTTAGAGTGGTCCTTTTATTGTGTCCAGCCTAAGACACACCTGTGCAATAATCATGCTGTCTAATCAGCATCTTGATATGCCACACCTGTGAGGTGGATGGATTATCTCGTTCACTAACACAGATTTACACAGATTTGTGAACAATATTTCAGAGAAATAGGCCTTTTGTGTTCATAGAAAAAGTCTTCGATCTTTGAGTTCAGCTCATGAAAAATGGGGGTAAAAACAAAAGTGTTGTGTTTATAATTTTGGTCAGTGTATATATATAAGTTGTTCAGCATACATAATTTCAAAATGAAAAATGTACATATTTGATCTATTTACTTGCATGTCTTGTGACCATAACCCAACATCACCAGAGCTATGAACATGCGAATGTGCTGTAAAATTATTGAGATATGAATTTAATGTCATACTGGGGGGTTCGGGGGGGGGGGGGTCATTATTACAGTTGGCTAAAACTAAAATTGAAAAAAAAAAACAGGGTTATTATAATGAACTAAAACTAATAAAAAATGTATTTGAAAAATGTACATGAAATGAAATTAAGCTTGAATAAATACATATAAACAGAAATAACATTTATTTCAGCCAGTTTCCACATTCATAAATTTCACATTTAGCTTAGCTTCAAATAACAAAAACTAAACCTCAAATACAAATTCAATAAAAACTATGTAAATATATACAAATAAAACAAATTTAAATGACAAACACTTTTACTAAAACTATAACTAAAATTAACATGGAAGCAGAATACATATATATATATATTAATTCAAAATCTAAAAAGGAAACTGTAACAGTATCTCAATGATACTAAAACGCAGCTTGAAATAACATTAAATAAAAAGGTTAACTGAAATAAAATATAAAAAACACTTTTATTTAAGCTAGTTGCCAAAGCAACATTTCTAATTTTCTTGATGTACTGAAATAACTCAAACTGAAATACAAATGAATAAAAACCAGACAAATCTACTAAAATGACAAAAGCACACAAACAAGCCCCGATGCACAACGACACCTCCATACATGCATGACTTTACACCTGCATCTGTTGACTGTTTTCTGGAGGATTCGGTCTGATAACGAGATGAACGCAGTCCTTGTGACGAGGTTAAACTCTTTTAAGAGCTCCAGCATCTTGACAGCTTGAGAAAGAGGGCATAAAATGACACGAATGTCTCCTTTCACTGATCTAAACCTGTCAGAGCGAACACTTCAGTCTGTCCATCTGTGTCACTCTGTAGACAAGAGCTGTTAGAGCGGCCGAAGAAAGCATTTAGACACTCGTGTGCCGTGTCGGGGGGGTGACGCATTACAAGTAACGCGAGTTACGTAATAATAGTACTTTTTTCAAGTAACTAGTAAAGTAACGCATTACTTTTATTGACTGAGTGCGCCGTGTGAACATGATCTTACTGTAGATCTAATCTAGACTAAATATGAATGTGTATTAATTCATCCCACTCGCAAAAAACAGATTCAGTATTCATCAAAATGAATTAAAACAGTGAAATACAAACTCAGAATATGACGCAAACCTGCAATAATTAAATATGTTAAACAACACAAATATATCTAATCTCATTTTATTAACCGATGTGTTTGCTGCTGACCTTTGATGATCAGTTCAATCATATTAATAATCAAAAATTACTTTAGATAAACTAATATTGTGTTTTATTGCTGAAGAGTGTTGATCTTCTCCTGTGTTCTTCTGTACAGACGTGATTTACTCGTCCTTCAGTCTGAGGTTTATTCATCACACTTTATGGTGTGAAAGGCTTTTATATTTGCTATAAATATAACTTATTATATTAAAAACAAACAATCAAGTCCTGCTCATATTTAAAAAGTAACACAGAAGTAACGTAACGCATTACTTTCCATATAAAGTAACTAAGTAACGTAATTAGTTACTTTTTTAGGGAGTAACGCAATATTGTAACGCATTACTTTTAAAAGTATCTTTCCCCGACGCTGGTCGTGTGACACTTAAACGTGTCTGAATGTCATTGCATTAGACTACGCCAATATCAAAATCATATTTCATCTGCTGCAGGAGCTTTTCTCAAAACAAAATTATGACATTCAGATAATTGAGGCATGCAATAATTCTCAAAATACTCTATATCTTATTTACAATTATGTGTCCGATTCAGATCTTTTAAAATAAAATGTAAAAATAAATCAAATAAATTGCAAAAAAAAAAAAAATTATACAAATTTTTTTTTTTTTTTTTTTTACAAAATAATAGAAAAACAATAAATAAATAAATGCAATTAAATAAAAATTGTGGTAGAATTAATTCAGTAAAATAAAATGATCAATGATCAATATATAAAATCAAACAATGAAGTCAAATGACAAAACATAAAAAATAGTAAAATTAAATAAAAAACAAACAAGCAAAATAAAAAGTTAAAATGAAAAAAACGTAAAGCAATAAAAATAACAAAATGTAATTAAATGAAATGATGAAATACAAAGGGGATTGTGTTTGCTTTTGTTTCTTGTAGCATTAAGACCACAACTCTTCGTCTGAAACGCTTGAATGCTGCGTGTTAAACGAGTTTAAGTGTTTATGTGTTTCATGTGTTTTCAGGTTAGTTTAGGAGCAGCAGGGTGTTTTCTTCCTTGTTTGTGCGCAGCTTTATTTATTGCAACGCTGCTCGACCATGCACACGCCGTCCAGGGAAAGCAGCTCACCAGATGTTTGCATGTGCTTAATGGCATTTTCTCTGTCTGTACTACCCCATCAGGTCCTGCTCGATGCGTCTCTGGCGGAGATTAATGAGGAGAAGATAACGAGCAGAGCTTCACATGATCTGCTGAATGAGTGAACGTCTCTCCAGAGTTTCCAATCCCATTAAAAGCAATACGCTCAATTACAACGCTTATCTGCTACTAGCTGATCCTCTGAACATGCAATGAAAGATTTCTTGCTTTACTTATCGTACAATTGAAAACTGTGAAGTATGATGGTGACTTTTTATAAAACATAACAACTAAATGCACCTATAAACTCAATCAGAACCACTATTAATTACCTAAATCTATGTACAGTCCTCGTAAGACCTGCACATGTACTTTATTTTTAAATACAGTTTTGATTTCTAATAGATGCTAACATGATTACCATTCGAATAGTACGACTAAATGCAATTTCATGATTCATTTGCAATATATATTAAACTTATTTTAAACATGCTGAAGTCAGCTTCTTCCCTAAGTTGATGGCCAGCCGCCATTTTGTGTCCAATTTAGATCCTTTAAAAATAAAATGTAAAAAATATCAATAAAATAAAATAGACCCTGCTCACATTTTATCTGAACATGTTAATTAAATAACTGATTATTAATATTAAGTGTCTAAATGCTTAAAATACTCTATGTTCTATTTCAAATTGTGTGTCCAATTCAGATAAATAAATAAAATATCAAAATACAAATTTAATTTAAAATATCAAAATAAAATAGGATAATAAAATACAAATTTAATTTAAAATATCAAAATAAAATAGGATAATAAAATACAAATTTAATTTAAAATATCAAAATAAAATAGGATAATAAAATACAAATTTAATTTAAAATATCAAAATAAAATAGGATAATAAAATACAAATTTAATTTAAAATATCAAAATAAAATAGGATAATAAAATACAAATTTAATTTAAAATATCAAAATAAAATAGGATAATAAAATACAAATTTAATTTAAAATATCAAAATAAAATAGGATAATAAAATACAAATTTTAATTTAAAATATCAAAATAAAATGTAATTTAAAATATCAAAATAAAATAGATAAAATACAAATTTAATTTAAAATATCAAAATAAAATTTAATTTAAAATATCAAAATAAAATAGGATAATAAAATACAAATTTTATTTAAAATATCAAAATAAAATGTAATTTAAAATATCAAAATAAAATAGGATAATAAAATACAAATTTTATTTAAAATATCAAAATAAAATAAAATAGAACATGGTCATGTTATCTGAATATTATTGAATGTCAAATAAATACCTGAATATTAATCTTCGGCCTTCTGTTGAGGGCATAACTTCCTGGTCTTCATCTCAATAGATTTTGTGGATACTGTTATGCACTACTAAGAAAAAAACAAACAAGCAAGTGAATGTTTAATATTAAATATTAGTAGCAGTAATATTTCCTATCCCCAGCAGGTCAAATGAGTTTGAAGATTTATTGAGAAAAAGCAAATAAACAAAGCAAAATGAAATAAAATGCATGCATGCATATTTACAGAAAATCAGAGTTAACTTTATAAAGTTACACAAATGACCATCTTTAGCTTTAATAAAACGGTCTCTGTACGTTTAGTCCTACAGGCCGTAGCGTGTAATCATATCTGCATGCGTGGAGTTTTCCATAAATACGCCAGAGGGATGTGAAATATCGAGGAGGCGTTAAAACTTTCTACTTAAATGTGGTGAAATATGGCCCGTCTGAAACGCGTTCCCATTATGGAGTAACGCCCGTGTGCTGGACGCCATCCATCACCCGCACAATAAAGAGGGAGTTTCTGGCCCTAATAACTCACGGTAAAACCCAGATCTGACAGCCGCCGCCGAGAACAGCTCATCCATCAGCCGCGGCCCGATGATTCAGAACAATCAACACTGCATTAGTAAACAATTCATATTCCCAGACGCACACTACATCATAGTGTGCATCACCAGATATGACATTTATGGTTTCTTCTCTAATTTAATTTATTTTGAACGCCTGGGTTTTAGGAATATTTGTTGGACATCAGTGCTGTGATTTTTATTAGAGGCCGGTTAAATTGGTGCAGCAGTCCTCGTGTTTGTAGTTTATAGCTCTAATATGACAGTTTACTGGCTATGAAGTCATCTGACCTGCTTTGAGCATCACTCATCAGAGAGAAATGAGTCTGTGGTGTAGTAGATATTACAGAAAAACAGTGTCGCTTCTATGAAGAAGTTAGTTCAGGTGAATAAAGTGAATTCTGTATTTGGTATAAAGCTTGTAGAGGTTAAAGTGTAAATATTAACATGATACAAAATAAGCAAAACATACTCAGCTTTTTCTGATACTGGTGTTCCCATCATGCACTGGGGCATGAATAATTAACGAGGTTGATTTGATCCTGTTTTTAAGCTTTATCATTTAGTAGTAAGTTAGGATTTCCTTCATCTGGCGTTCATTTAAGTGACATTTACTCAAAAATGAACCACAATGTTACAGTCATCGTGTGTTGTGTAAGATGCATTATTGATTATGAAAATATGATGTCTACATGATATCGTTCTTATTTAATTTACTGAGATGTTTCTCAGTGATATACATTTTAAACACGGTGCGATGTTAAATCAAAGTATTGCCAAGTAAGCTTTGATAAAGTAAATATTATATTACTATTAACTTTTACTGGACAAGCTAAGATTAGTCTACATTTTTGGGGGTTACTCTTACTTTTTAGGTTACTTAATTCTACAGCTACATGAAATTATACATAAATATACATAATATTTACTTAATTCCTTTATGAATGTTCAGTTCAATAGTAAGTAGACTGTACAGAGCAGTAGCAGTACAATTTACTTAAAATGTGTTTTAAGATTTTTTTTTCAGTATATATTAATAAAAATATACCCAGTGCATATCATTTCTTAGTGTTGTTCGTATTAAAGAGAAATAATTTCATAATACGTGTTTCATATAATTACTTTTTACCTCCTCAACATGGCCAAAACAAACGCCCACAACGGCGACGCACCTCCCCCGGAGCTGTCAATCATCTCACGCCGCGCTGTGATTGGCCGGCGGCGGAGGCTTTAATCTCTCGTGCGCGGAGCTGAGCTCAAAGTGAGTGCGCGACGCAGAAGAGAAGATGCGCTCCGAACTCTTCTTCTACGCTTTGCCCAGCAACAACCTTTAAGGATTATTCCGTTTTTCCTCAAAGCATCTTGGGAGCTACTTTTGGTCCGTACACAGATCACACGGAAAGAAGTGTGACATGATCACGCTGCCTCCGGAGTCTGCCGTGTTTAGTGTGGTTGATCTCGTTTGGGAAAAGAAGCGACACCGGGAACCGTTCCTGCACTCGCCGCCGTTTAAAATGCTGAGCGCTCGGACCGGACACATCCTGCACCCGGACTATCTGCAGCCGTTACCGTCCGCTCCCGTCAGCCCCATAGAGGTAACGTTCAAACGGACACTTTCGGACGCTCGAGACACCGATCGTTATTTTCATCGCGCTGTGAATACGCAGCCGTGTCATGTGGAGGTTATGTTTTTTAAAAAACACTTTTACGCAATATGTTAAAACGAAATACTTTTTATTATGTGTTTATTTAGTAGTATTTTTATGCATGTATTTGTTTTACTTTATTTTAAGTAATGCAATAATGTGTTTTTGTTATTATTTTTATTTATGTATGTATTTTTACGTAAAATAACGATCCGTTTACTAAAGTAGTAGACTTTGCGGGAAACGTTAAACATTTAGCTGCATGAGGCACAAAAACAGTACAAAGTAGCCTATTAATTTACCTTTTAATTAATTGAATGCTTATTTTATGAATTTATAAAAGCCTATTTATACTTTTTTAAACCCTTACAACCTCAAAATGAGTTAAAAATAATATAAGGCTAATTATAATTTGATGCGTTAGAGCTCTTTATGCTCTCTGTTGAATAAAAAACAAGAATAAATATTAGTGTTTATGCGCGAGCGATTAATTACGTTTATAATTTATGTAATTTCTAATGAGGAATTTCATCACGCAGTTACATTGTGGAACAGAGTTGCCATATGTATTCATATTTTCTATCTAATTCGGAAAGACAAAGTATTAAAAGAAAAATTAAGGAAATGTGTTTTAGTGTTGGATGAAAAACAATATGTAATGTATAGCTTAATATTACATGACAATGGTTTCCTTAAAGACGGACATATTTCCATCGTGCAAGGAAAACAATGCATATGGAAACATGGTATAATAAAACCTCCTGACATTTGATTTAATGTCTCTGCAGCGTTTTAGATGAAGACTGTTGAGTCACGCTCAATGCTAAAACATACATAAACACTAAATATGGCTTTTTTAGCCTAAAAACTATTCTGAAATACTTGTTCATTAAATGCACATGTAATGTGGACCGCATCAGTTGCATGATTTTTAATATTTGTATATTATATATGACCCCGGACCACAAAATCAGTCATGATGGTCAGATTTGTTAATTTAATTTTATACATCATCTGAAAGCTGAATAATTTTTCCATTGATGTATGGTTTATGATCGGACAATATTTGGCTGAGATACAACTATTTGAAAATCTGGAATATTAGAGTGCAAAAAAAAATAAT
The DNA here is from genome assembly GCA_027474115.1 of Schizopygopsis malacanthus. Taxonomy (NCBI): domain Eukaryota; kingdom Metazoa; phylum Chordata; class Actinopteri; order Cypriniformes; family Cyprinidae; genus Schizopygopsis; species Schizopygopsis malacanthus. The sequence continues at coordinate 1,749,147 of CM049883.1, forward strand.
ATTGAAAAAAAAAAAAAAAAAATCACCTTTAAAGTTGTCCAAATGAAGTTCTTAGCAATGCATATTACTAATCAAAAATTTAGTTTTTATATATTTACCATAAGAAATTTACTAAATATCGTCATGGAACATTATCCTTACGTAATGATCAAAAAAATTAAAATCTATAATTTTGACCCATACACTGTATTGTTGGCTATTGCTACTATATGACTGGTTTTGTGGTCACATTTTGTAATTATAATGTAATGGATTTTATCATTTATATCCTTAAAACTCTCTATATTCACAGTTGGATGCCAAGAAGAGTCCCCTCGCCCTCCTCGCACAAACATGCTCCCAAATCGGGAAGTCGGATCTGTCATCCGCCACCAAACTCTCAGCGGTCGCTTCGGATAAAGACTGTAAATCCAGCCCGCTGAAGATCAGCGACATCGGGGCCGAGGACAAATCTAGTTTCAAGCCATACGCCAAATCGTCAGAGAGAAAGCACACGGGTGCGGATAAACCGGGTTTCCGATCATCCTCCTGCCGGCCGGTCACACCTCGGAGTCCGAGCTCCTGTAGCTCCGTCTCTCCTCGACCCGGCTCGGGGGATAAAACGGGGAAGAAGGAACGAGACGCGGCTAAGACGCCGGATGCATCCGGAACGAGAACCGAGAGCGAGACGAGCAAACCGGATGCTTCCAAACCATCTGTATCCGACAGCATCCCGGCGTCTTCCGGGCTCGTCGCGCCGGTTTCTCCGTACAGACCGGGTCACACCGTATTCACATCTTACCCTACAGCCCTCACCGCGGCGTACGCCGGTTATCCTCAACCCTTCCTATCCCACAGCGTGACTCCGAGCAAAGCCGGCGGCGCTCAGCTGATTAGTGCTCAGATGTCCGGCGCTCTCAGCAGCAAGGCGGGGTCCAGTCCCCTCGCCGGAGCCTCTCCTCCATCCATCATGTCCAGCAGTCTGTGCAGAGACCCGTTCTGCTTGAGCTACCACTGCGCTAGTCATCTATCATCCAGCGGCTCGCACGACAGCGCCGCCGCGGCCTTAAAGTCCGGATACTCGCTTATGTACCCCAGCCACTCCCCGCACCAGTTATCCCCCTCGTTCCCGGGACACCCGTTATACCCGTATAGCTTCGTGCTTCCCAGCGACTCCCAGACGCACGTTTGTAACTGGGTTTCCATGAACGGTCCGTGCGACAAGCGTTTCTCGTCTTCCGAGGAGCTACTGAGCCATTTGCGGACTCACACTGCATTCGCCGAGAAGCTGGTTATGGGATATCCCAACTCTTTAACCATGGCTTGTCACATGCCAGGAGCCCCGTTGGCGCTCAGGACCCCTCATCACGCGCTCGGGCTCGGCCCGCGCTATCATCCGTACTCCAAAAGCCCGTTACCGATGGGCAGCGTGCCGGTTCCCAGCGCCACGGGCCCGTTTTACTCTCCATACGCTCTTTATGGACAGAGACTGACCACTGGGCTCGGGTATCAGTGAGAAACTGATGTTTGTGTTCGCCTCAGGACTAACAAGTGCACCATTATTTATTAAAGCGAATGAAATAAAACAAGACTCACGTGGCTTTATTTAAACCGTCATAATTCTCTCATAAGAAACAAGCCACGCTGTGTAATGTCTTATAGCCCAAACTTGCATGTTTATTTCTAAATGTACTTGAATTATATTTTACAGTTTGTGGAGAGAAATGTTTTTACTGTGAACTCAGGGAAAAACACAGCAATTAAAGAATAACTCGATTCGTTGTCTGTTTGAGCTTGAAATGCATTTAACACTAAAAATAATATTTCATATATGTGGCGTTTGACTCGATTTGTAATCTGCATCACATTATGTTAACCTTACACCTTCAATAATAATAATAATATATACACCTCAGGGTTTTTTTGCATTAAAATTAAATAATAACATAAAAAAACCTAGGTGTCTGTTTATATATATATATATAGTAAAATGTATCAACAAATGCATCTTTCACAAACATAATTTTTAATTCTTGAAGAGTTATTCTACATTTCAGCGATTTTAAAAAATGTGTATGATTTATGTGTGCAAGTTTTCTTCTTAAAATGCTTATGTTTTATTGCCCACAGCATTTTATGAGCCGGGCTTTTTTTGCATTACTTTTACACGCGTTAAATAAATCAGGTCCTACGATCGAAAATAAATATAATAGGTATGCATTTTATATAAAACGTTGTTAAAAGAAATAAAAATGAATTAAAAACATGCTAAGAAGGGATTTATTTATCATCAGAGCTTCTCCAAAACTCATAAAAAAGCATAACTATTAGTAATAATTTCTAATATTAGTAAGTCACACATAAATATTTATATAAACACTGAACACATCAGTAATTCATGCACATTCAATTAAGGCATATTAATCTATTTTACGGTTTATAAACTACTGGTCTATTAATGTTGATAAACAGTGGTTTTGTTTGGTTTGTTTTTGACATTATTAATAAATCATAGTTTAATAAGAGATGAAAATAAAGCATCCATCAATTTATTTCTCCAGAAGAGCATCAAACTCTTCCTCTAACTTCAATTAATCTGTGAATATCAGTAGATTCATATTAGAAAGTTTTAATAATCAATAATTCATGGGCAATCGTTAGTGTTTCATGTCAATAATATAGCAAACAAACTGATGCAAATATAAAAGTCATCAGAATTATAAAAATTAACACATAAGGAAGTCGGTTAGGAAATATAATGCAGTGCTATTATGTAGTTTATGTGATATTAATGTATACATATGTAGAAATTCATATTCAGGAAAGGCATTTATCTGCAGAAATAATTTCAATTAAAAGCATTTTAAGTAGAAATCTACACCAAAAGCATTAAATAAGACTGATAGTGTAGATTAGTGTTATACCTTTCATTAGTAATATTTCATAATTTGTTAATAATTCCCAGCAGGGAATGTTGATTGTTTTTAATTACACTATTATAAAACTTCACATTCAGTCTTAAAATGAAAATGGAAAGATATTCTGGAAACAAAGAGTCACATAAACTCTGTTATTTTAGACCCTGTGACATCATCATAAGAGAAAAGATGAAGTTATGATTTTGTCTCTGCTATTGAAACACATTAGACTGCTTTGTCTAGAATGAGACAGACATGTATATGCAAGACATTTTCTTGTCCTTTCTTTGCAAAAAACAACCCTAAAGCAAAACAGGCTAAATGGAGCGAATGATTTGCAGATATGGGCATTTTTGGTCAAACCACATTTTTGTTTTTGTGCATTTTTGCAATTTTTTGGCTCAAACTTCTGCATAACCATGTGTACTTAAAACACAGTTTCTTTAAGTATTCATCTGAGAGACTCTGGACCGTATGCATGTTATAGCTACAAACCAAACCCACTCGACTCGCTCGCTTTTAAACTCTCTCTCGCTGATCCTACACGAAGACGTGACCGCCGACGGACCACACGCTCATATAACACAAAACAACAATCATCTTTCAGGACATGCATCACAAATCATTACATGTGTGTCTTGTTTCCAGGAAAACATCTAAAAACCAATAAAAAAGACATTTATTTAACTGAGATGTAAAATAGTGAAAGATATTAAGACTTAGAAGACTATTCTTTTATGTTTATTATTCTTATTCCAAACCTCACTGCATTTTGTAAAACTTGATTTATGGAATCAAGGAAAATATGAATAGTTGAACCAAAAATGTCCTCACCTGAAGGACACCCGAGATTAGGATGAGTTTGTTTCTTCATCAGATTTGGAGAAATGTGTCTCTGCATCAGTGTCTCAGCAACGGATGCTCTGCAGTGAATGGGTGCCGTCAGAATGAGAGTCAACGGATGCTCTGCAGTGAATGGGTGCCGTCAGAATGAGAGTCAACGGATGCTCTGCAGTGAATGGGTGCCGTCAGAATGAGAGTCAACGGATGCTCTGCAGTGAATGGGTGCCGTCAGAATGAGAGTCAACGGATGCTCTGCAGTGAATGGGTGCCGTCAGAATGAGAGTCAACGGATGCTCTGCAGTGAATGGGTGCCGTCAGAATGAGAGTCAACGGATGCTCTGCAGTGAATGGGTGCCGTCAGAATGAGAGTCAACGGATGCTCTGCAGTGAATGGGTGCCGTCAGAATGAGAGTCAACGGATGCTCTGCAGTGAATGGGTGCCGTCAGAATGAGAGTCAACGGATGCTCTGCAGTGAATGGGTGCCGTCAGAATGAGAGTCTGATAAAAACATCACAATAATCCACACCACTCCAGTCCATCAGTTAACATCTTGTGAAGTGACACGCTTTAAATTTAAGTTAAAACACCTTAATTATGGATTTGTTTTTTACAACTCTTTCCTTAAACAGTCACTTCTGCCTAAAATACTAGTGATGCACCGATCATGATTTTTCGTGGCCGATTCCGATACCGATTTTTTTCGAGCAAACTGGCCGATTCCGATTCCGATTCCGATTTTTTTTCCTTTAAGCAACCAACAAGAAATAATGAAAGATTCTAACACAAATAAAGTGGTTATATAGTGAATATAGATTTTATTTAACATCTCCCCAAATTCATGTCTGTGGTGTTTCAACAATGGATGTCACCCCTTTAAGAAAAGGGAGAATTCTATTTGGACTACTTCCTGTGTGTAACGGTCACTGCAGGTGCTGGTTGATCTGAGGGGTGCATGGGGAGTACATTCTTTCTTATACATTTTGAAGCTAGCTAAATCTCTGACAATTTCATGTGTTGTCATTAGTGTATGTGGTGTTATGTTGATAACTTGCAGATCTGGCATATTTAAAAAAAAAAATATATAAATACATACTTGTTGATATTTCCAAAATGTCCCCTGATCTTGAAATCATCATGATGGTAGCCTCCATTTTAGAAAAGTCTAAGCTGATTTGTATGTGGTGTTACTGTCTCTGGTGTTAATGCATTTTCTGGTAACACAGAGCCTTTAGTAACTTGCATTATAAGGTCTGTGGTGTTATAATTACGTCTGTGGTGTTACTTCAATATGACATAGTGGCTGTGTCACAAGTTTTTGATTAAAATGTTCTTAAGCTTTTATTTTAATGGATATAGCATATTAAACAAATTTTAAATGCCTATCAATATATTTTATTAGAAAAAACAAACAAGCATCTTTACAAATTCTGCCTCTCATGTTCAACTGGTCAACCCCAGTTGAAGATGGACCAAGATGGTTTTTAAATTGGGTTGAAACTACATAAAACTGGCCTTAAATGAAAACATTAACAGTAACCATGTGAAATTAAAGGCAACATTTGCATAGTTACAATCTAAACAACACAACCAACACACATTCAACAGTCCAAACAAAGATGTTACTTAATCAACATTTGTTGTCATTTTTAAAATTGGTGTAAAGAAAAAAGGTATTTACCAGTGAAACTAAATAAAACCAAAGTAGGCTATATAAATAAATTATTCCAAAATGTTAAATCAAATAATGTTTAGTGCAACGAGCAAAAACAAAGATGCTACAGCTCGTGCTTGTTAAATCGAATTAAGTCAATGTAATTTTAAGGTAAAATAATAATCTTGTACAGAACTGACGTTTATACGTTTGAACGTTTTATTCTTTACAAAAAGTAGCATTTCAGCTTTGTCATAAGTTGGTCAGTTTCTTTTCTCATCCAACACGTAAGAAGCTGCGCTGAACAACTGTTCACGGTCTATTCTTGTGCAGGGCGTGGACAGATACGCTCGCGCAAATTCTAGTGATGGGAAGTTCGGATCATTTTACCGACTCGGACCTTTGAGTCTCGTTTAAGATGAACGAACGACTTGAAAAACCCGAAGACTCAAAAAGTGAACTAATCAATTATCTTTCCGGCTCATACTGCATTAGTCACGCGATGAACGAACGACTCGAAAAACCCGAAGACTCGAAACAGGTGAACTAATTCCAGCGCAGAACCTTTAGGATGGTGCGCATGCGCGACTGAACGAATCACTCCCCGAAACGACTCGTTCTTCTCGAGTCTCATTAAAGATTCGTTCAAAATGAATGAATCGTTCAAGACCGACCCATCACTAGCAACTTCAGCTAGAGCAGCAAATGAAAGCGGCTCTTATTTGTGTGCCAGTAATGTTACACCAACGGCTGTTCGCTTCATTATATCTGTTTTTCTGTGTTTGTTGTGCTCCTGCCGAATGTCTTCCACACAAATGACATGTTCGCACTTTCGGAAAAATCGGCCGAAAAAAAGACAAAAACCGGCCGGTTGCCGATCGCGCATTATAAGCAAAAACCGGCCGGTTCCGATCTTTGGCCGGTCAACCGGTGCATCCCTATAAAATACAAGTCCATAATCCATAATAACTCTTCCTCCGGTGAAAAAGTGCATCTCTTGTTGTCTCTCACATCAAAATCCAGCCACGTATTTGTTTAGATCTGTTTTGGCTTGTAAACGCTGCTTGATCTGTGCAGATTTCTCTCCTGATTCAGACCAGTTTGCATTATTATGGATTATATGGGGACTCATATTTTAGCCAGAAGTGACGGTTTGATGTAAAAACATCTTAATGCTGGATTTGTTTCAGCTTTTGTCTTCTCCGGATGTTAACTGATGGACTGTGGATTATTGTGATGTTTTTATCAGACTCTCATTCTGACGGCACCCATTCACATCCATTGCTGAGACATTCCTCCAAATCTGATGAAGAAACAAACTCATCCTAATCTTGGATGGCCTGAAGGCAAGTATACATTTTCATTTTTGGCTGAACTACTCCTTTAATTCAATCTTTTTTTTAAAGACGTTTACTGGAAAACGAGACAAAGACACTGATTAGGATGATCACCAAACATACCAAACGAAACACTCACACATATTAGAAGAGTCAAAGCCTGTCTTCCATTAATAATCTTATCGTTAACACAAGAACGCAGATGATACACAGACGATCACTCACTCTGAAGACCTGTTTACAGAATCATTACAGCTGCGCTTCTGTGTCCCGCAAAATACACTGCGTTGCTATCCGGTTACTAACGAGTTCTGACCGAGTTTGTCAGGTTTAAATTAAATATCCCAGATCTGAAGCTTCTAATTTGAAGTGTAGTTCGTGTCAGTTTAATACAGTAGAAATAGTGATGTTTAACTCATCAGAACAGTCTGGAAAGACTTGCGAGTGAAATGTGCAAAGCTACACGGTTGTTTTAAAGCCTCTGAAGCGCTACGCACAAGTGATTAATGACGGGCCGCTTTCTGCAGAGACTGAAAATTAGCCACAGACTGGATACAAATACACAAACACACACACTCGAACATGTGCACACATGGAAACTCTTACAGGCGAACACATGTGCAGTGAGTAAGATAGATGAAGTCTCAACAAGCGCTCCACACACACACACACACACACACACACACGAGACACACACACACACACACACGCATGCACACACACGCACACACACACACACACACGCGCGCGCACACACACACACGCGCGCGCACACACACACACACACACACCACAAACACATGCAGGCCTACACCACAGACAGACACACACACACACAGAGACACACACACACAGAGACACACACAGAGACACACACACACAGAGACACACACACACACACACACACACACAGAGACACACACGCGCACGCACACGCACACACAGTCGCACACACACACAGTCCTCCGCCAGAGACACACACACAGAGACACACACACACACACACACACAGAGACACACACACACACACACACACACACACACACACACACACAGAGACACACACACACACACACAGAGAGACACACACACACAGAGACACACACAGACACACACACACACACACAGACACACACACACACACACACCAGGCCTCCGCCACACACACACACACACACACAGACACACACACACACACACAGCAGGCACTCCACACACAGACACACACACACACACACACACAGAGACACACACACACACACACACACAGAGACACACACACACACACACACACACACACACACACACACAGAGACACACACACACACAGAGACACACACACACACACACACACACACACACACACAGACACACACACACACACAGACACACACACACACACACACACACACACACACACACACACAGACACACACACACAGAGACACACACACACACACACACACACACACACACGAGACACACACACACACACACACACACACACACAGTAATTTAGAGTATTTAAACGCCAGCGCCGGGATGTTCGTGCTTCGGGTCGAGACTGCAGTCCAAGTTCTCCCCGCTGAGGTGTTTACATCAGCTCAGAGCATTGCTCAGGGCTGTTTTCGACAGCACAGGAGTATTTCACACAGATGTGGGCTCTCCCGCTCAGATCGATGCGCTGTCGTTCTCAAACGCTTGCATGTGTCTCAGCAGAACTCGAGACATTCCTCTCAGGCTAAACGGAGCAATTATCACTCCATCTCAGATCAACATCACTCCTTTGTACATTTAGGCATCTTATGCTTCACCAAGGCTGCGTATATTTGATCAAAAATATAGTACAAATAGTGAAATATTATTATGATTTCAAATAGCTGTTTTCTATGTGAATATATAGTAAACTGTAATGTATTTCTGTGATGCGCAGCTGTATTTTCAGCATCATTACTCCAGTCTTCAGTCACATGATCTTCAGAAATCATAATATGCTGCTCCAGAAACATTTCTGATTATTATCAATGTTGAATACAGTCGTGCTGCACAATATTTTTGTGGAAACTGATAAAAAAATTTTTAGCATTCACAGATGAATAGAAAGTTAATAAGAATTTATTTGAAATAGAAATTTACTCTAACATTGCACACAAATAATTATGCTTTTCTCTTTTATTCTAGTCAAATACCTAAATATACATTGAACAAGATTTATTTACTTGACGAGGAAAACAGTGCAAGATATGAAGACTCAAAATATTTTTATTTTACATAAATTTTTCACAGCCGCACTAAATTTTAATTAGTTAAATTATGATTCGAAAATAAGCTTTCTGTTAACACAAGTCTTCTCTAATCTTTAATTTGATCTTGTTTTAAGGATGTTTAAATAATTATATATATTAAGATTATGTTTTTAAGATTTGTTTTAAAGGATACTTTGATTAATAAAAAATGCAATAAAATCTTTTGATCAATGAATAAAAGTATTATTATTATTAAATTATGAAATGGTAACTTATGCTATGGGACTTCTTTGCTGCATCAACGTAAATTATAAAGGAAATTAATATTTTTTAATTTATAAAAACTATTATTTACTATAAAAGTACATGCAGTGTTAAATATAACACATAAAGCCTAATTCATACTTTTTACCTATAAAAATATCTTCACAATATTTTACATATTGTATGCAAATACACTTTTATGTGCAATAAAATTAGAAGCGCGTATTTGCATACAATGTGTAAAATATTGTGAAGATATTTTTATAGGTAAAAAGTATGAATTAGGCTTTATAATTTATTGCAAAATGTTATATTTAACACTGCATGTACTTTTATAGTAAATAATAGGTTTTATTAATTTAAAAAAATATTAATTTATTTTATAGTATTGAATTTTTCTCTTTAGGGCACATAGAAAATGTGTTTGGTAATTGATTATCTTATGCTAGAAACCATCAAAGACGATCGCTATCTTCATTGTTACTTCTTCACTCTTTAAAAACATGAATCAGGATGAAGCAGAAATAGTTACTGAGATGTTTTTATCACATTGCTGTGTTCGGGACGGTTCTGTCCTCAGATCAGAAGCACTGCGAACATGTGACGAGGCTCTGCTGACATCAATAAGACATCAATGACAGCCGCATGAAACTTCTGCACATAAACACGAAATACAGCATCATAAAACAAATATAGCAGAGCGCTGCCGTATCTGACCTCTGCGTGTCGAAGCACAAATACTGTTTCAGTATCACAGCATGTGCTGGAGATATGAACACATGTTTTATTTATTATGTGACTAATAAAGAAACCTTGAACACCATCATCTGAAGACGTCACGGGTCCAGAGGACAAACCATTAACGCTGCGCTTCAAACTGAAACCTCACGCTCTTAAACTCGTTCCTGGAGGAGTATCTTATCGTTCATAATTCAGTTATACAATGTTAAAAACTACACATCAACAATAGAGCTCATCACCAGCATAGAAATAGGTTTTACGATGCAAAGACGTTCTTCATAAGAGCCAAACCTCTGTCAATCTAACACAACACTAAAATAAACAAGTGTTATTATTGACACTGTGTATATATATTTATATAAAACATCTAAGCTGTAAATATGACATCTAAGTATGTTTTACAAAATAAATACATTTTCTACTTTAAAAGAAACCATGTTTATTCAATTTAATCATAATTATTTGTGAAATTAACTAGCAATTTCAGAGTCAATGTTTTTTTTTTCAGTGTATTTCAAATATTTTGTATTAATTTAAATAAAGCTGAATATTAGATGAAAACTTACATTTAAAACATGACTCTTAGAATTACTTAATTGGCAGCTATAGCTGAAATAAAATAAGTTTAAATTACTAAAAATACTAAAACTGAAATGACAAAATAAAATTAGAAATGTTTACTTCAAAAACAAAAAAATATTTTGTGATAACTGAAATAAAATAAAACCTAAATGGAAATTAGAAATGTTGTTTTGGCAATTAGCTAAAATAAAACGAGTTTAAATTACTAAAAATACTAAAACTGAAATGACAAAATAAAAATAGAAATGTTTACTTCAAAAATATAAAAATATTTTGTGATAACTGAAATAAAATAAAACCTAAATGGAAATTAGAAATGTTGTTTTGGCAATTAGCTAAAATAAAACGAGTTTAAATTACTAAAAATACTAAAACTGAAATGACAAAATAAAAATAGAAATGTTTACTTCAAAAATATAAAAATATTTTGTGATAACTGAAATAAAATAAAACCTAAATGGAAATTAGAAATGTTGTTTTGGCAATTAGCTAAAATAAAATGAGTTTAAATTACTAAAATACTAAAACTGAAATGACAAAATAAAATTAGAAATGTTTACTTCAAAAATAAAAAAATATTTTGTGATAACTGAAATAAAATAAAACCTAAATGGAAATTAGAAATGTTGTTTTGGCAATTAGCTAAAATAAAATAAGTTTAAATTACTAAAAATACTAAAACTGAAATGACAAAATAAAAATAGAAATGTTTACTTCAAAAAAATATTTTGTGTTAACTGAAATAAAATAAAACCTAAATGGAAATTAGAAATGTTGTTTTGGCAATTAGCTAAAATAAAATAAGTTTAAATTACTAAAAATACTAAAACGGCAAAAATAGAAATGTTTACTTCAAAAACATAAAAATATTTTGTGTTAACTGAAATAAAATAAAACCTAAATGGAAATTAGAAATGTTGTTTTGGCAATTAGCTAAAATAAAATAAGTTTAAATTACTAAAAATACTAAAACGGCAAAAATAGAAATGTTTACTTCAAAAACATAAAAATATTTTGTGATAACTGAAATAAAATAAAACCTAAATGGAAATTAGAAATGTTGTTTTGGCAATTAGCTAAAATAAAATGAGTTTAAATTACTAAAAATACTAAAACTGAAATGACAAAATAAAATTAGAAATGTTTACTTCAAAAACAAAAAAATATTTTGTGATAACTGAAATAAAATAAAACCTAAATGGAAATTAGAAATGTTGTTTTGGCAATTAGCTAAAATAAAATAAGATTAAATTACTAATACTGAAAATATTTCATAATAAAAATTCAAAAAGCACTAATAATGACTACGCTCAAATTTAAATGAAAGCTAATTAAAAATATGATTAAATTCTATTATAGTATAAATAATATTGCAATAAACTTAACACTGATAAACACTCCAAAGCATATAAAAAATACTAATACACTATACTAATGTGTCTTCTTTGAATGCCAAATCAATACAAATTATAAAGAAAATTAATAAAAACTTAAATATTTTACTATAAATTGACATGCCTTTTTAATTATAAAATATTTTAATTATAAAAGTAGCCTAACTGATACCTTTTACTTAAAATATCCTCAGAATATTTGACACAAATGTAATGTACTGCTTGCACACCTAATTTTATTTCGAGCACCATGCAATCAATAATTTTTCACTTTGAGTCCCTCGTGAAAACCGTTCATGCACCACTTCAGAGAGAAACATTATTGAGCTAATGCAGATGTTTTGTTCTGTCTCCTCGTTATCATCTGATGAACCGCGATCGGTCTAATATCAAAGCTGATGTCTGCGAGTCGAAACACGGACAGCAGACTGGTCTGAGATCAGAGTTGAGTAGCACACATGCACAGCTCAATGCCATCTTTATACGGGCAGAAATCCCAGCGACTTCATTACGAATACCAGCCTTCAAACGCTGCCCAATTACTGCTTTCACTGGACTGATGGGTGCCAGCTGCGCTCCCGGGCTCTGGACCCGCTCTCAGCACATAAGTCACCCTGACACGCGGCTCTGAAGCCCATCCAGAGGAGAAGTCCATAAGAACCTCCAAGCGTTCGGTGTGATCGATCACATGACACGCGTCCAGATCGGCCCATGATCATCACATGACACGCGTCCAGATCGTCCCATGATCATCACATGACACGCGTCCAGATCGTCCCATGATCGATCACATGACACGCGTCCAGATCGTCCCATGATCATCACATGACACGCGTCCAGATCGTCCCATGATCATCACATGACACGCGTCCAGATCGTCCCATGATCATCACATGACACGCGTCCAGATCGTCCCATGATCATCACATGACACGCGTCCAGATCGTCCCGTGATCATCACATGACACGCGTCCAGATCGTCCCGTGATCATCACATGACACGCGTCCAGATCGTCCCGTGATCATCACATGACACGCGTCCAGATCGTCCCGTGATCATCACATGACACGCGTCCAGATCGTCCCGTGATCATCACATGACACGCGTCCAGATCGTCCCGTGATCATCACATGACACGCGTCCAGATCGTCCCGTGATCATCACATGACACGCGTCCAGATCGTCCCGTGATCATCACATGACACGCGTCCAGATCGTCCCGTGATCATCACATGACACGCGTCCAGATCGTCCCGTGATCATCACATGACACGCGTCCAGATCGTCCCGTGATCATCACATGACACGCGTCCAGATCGTCCCGTGATCATCACATGACACGCGTCCAGATCGTCCCGTGATCATCACATGACACGCGTCCAGATCGTCCCATGATCATCACATGACACGCGTCCAGATCGTCCCATGATCATCACATGACACGCGTCCAGATCGTCCCATGATCATCACATGACACGCGTCCAGCTCGTCCCATGATCATCACATGACACGCGTCCAGATCGTCCCATGATCATCACATGACACGCGTCCAGCTCGTCCCATGATCATCACATGACACGCGTCCAGATCGTCCCATGATCATCACATGACACGCGTCCAGATCGTCCCATGATCATCACATGACACGCGTCCAGCTCGTCCCATGATCGATCACATGACACGCGTCCAGATCGTCCCATGATCGATCACATGACACGCGTCCAGATCGTCCCATGATCATCACATGACACGCGTCCAGATCGTCCCATGATCATCACATGACACGCGTCCAGATCGTCCCATGATCATCACATGACACGCGTCCAGATCGTCCCATGATCATCACATGACACGCGTCCAGATCGTCCCATGATCATCACATGACACGCGTCCAGATCGTCCCATGATCATCACATGACACGCGTCCAGATCGTCCCATGATCATCACATGACACGCGTCCAGATCGTCCCATGATCATCACATGACACGCGTCCAGATCGTCCCATGATCATCACATGACACGCGTCCAGATCGTCCCATGATCATCACATGACACGCGTCCAGATCGTCCCATGATCATCACATGACACCCGTCCAGATCGTCCCATGATCATCACATGACACGCGTCCAGATCGTCCCATGATCATCACATGACACGCGTCCAGATCATCCCATGATCATCACATGACACGCGTCCAGATCGTCCCATGATCATCACATGACACGCGTCCAGATCGTCCCATGATCACGCGTCCAGATCGTCCCATGATCATCACATGACACCCGTCCAGATCGTCCCATGATCATCACATGACACCCGTCCAGATCGTCCCATGATCATCACATGACACGCGTCCAGATCGTCCCATGATCATCACATGACACGCGTCCAGATCGTCCCATGATCATCACATGACACCCGTCCAGATCGTCCCATGATCATCACATGACACCCGTCCAGATCGTCCCATGATCATCACATGACACGCGTCCAGATCGTCCCATGATCATCACATGACACGCGTCCAGATCGTCCCATGATCATCACATGACACGCGTCCAGATCGTCCCATGATCATCACATGACACGCGTCCAGATCGTCCCATGATCATCACATGACACGCGTCCAGATCGTCCCATGATCATCACATGACACGCGTCCAGATCGTCCCATGATCATCACATGACACGCGTCCAGATCGTCCCATGATCATCACATGACACGCGTCCAGATCGTCCCATGATCATCACATGACACGCGTCCAGATCGTCCCATTACACGAGCATCATATAAACAGTAAAGAGCAGGTGCTCTGACAGTCGGTCACATGATTTAGATCAAGTCTCTTCTGCTCATAAAAGCTGCATTTCATCAAAAATACATATTAATATTATAAAAGGACTTGGCATATTCCCATATTACAATTTAGAATAACTGATCATTTCATCTTTTGAGAGGTGGATATTTTTGTTTACTTTTTGAGCCATTTTTGTACTGCTTTGGGTTGTTCATTTATGTGCAATGTGAAATAAAGTTTGTAATTTCACAGAAACGTGACTTGAAAAAATCATAGAAGTGAATAAAAATTAATTTAAAAAAAAATCTGGCTATGTTATATTTATACAAAATAAAAATGTATGAAAGAAGTCTCTTTTGATCTCCAAGGCTGTATTTATTTATTTGATTAAAAATACAAGAAAAACTGTAATATTGTGAAATATTATTACAACATAAAATAGCTGTTTTTTATTTGAATATGTTTATTTCTATGAACAAAGCTGAATTTTCTGCATCATTGCTCCTGTCAATATGCTACATTTACATTTCATTTTCCGGGATTCTTCGATAAAAAGTAAAAAAAGAAATATTTATTTGGAATATGAATATGTTGTAATATTATAAATGCCACTTTTGATTAATCTATGCATCCTTGCTGAATAAAAGTATTCATTTCTTTCAACAACAAATAATTATGTTTAGGTTTTGTTTCTGCATCAACATAATTTCTGCAGTATTAAGCACCTATCTGGTTAAAAAATGTAAATCATATACAGTAAATACAGAAAAGCAGCTTAAAATATTACACGGAAATATCACCATCGGTTTGAAACAGAAACTTCTCTCAAAGCTTTTGCTTTTCTCCAAATATATTTGCCTTTATATTTCTAGAATCGAACGTTTCAGAAAGCACACTTTGGAAATGAAATGTTCTACAAAATCATGTTTGAGTGCACATTCATTTATAAGGGAAATAAACTGGATTATGGACTATATTTCTGCTCCTGGTGATTTATTCCTGCATTATAAGAGCGCCACCTGCTGGCGAATATCATGAACTACAGCCTCTCAAAACCCTGCAATCTTCCTTTAAAAACTACTTTATTAATATCAGTTATAATATCATGTTCGGGAGTAAATATTCCCAAAGCTGACAGTAAATAAACTGCTATGCTGAAATGTGTTGATTATGGTCTTTAGTTTGGATATGCTGTTATGAAACCACTCCTCGTCTGCATTAAACAAATATTTGAAACGGCCAAACAGCTTTGATTTATAGCCAAAATAAATCCCAGGTTCAAGGTTGCCTGCGACTAACAGAATACATAACGCTTTCTAAACATGCACATGTTGAATAGAGTCAGTGGAATTAAAAACATCATCCTCTGTAGGAGATCTGGCCATGTTTTAGATATATATATATGTTAATACTACTGCTATTCCTGAAAATAAAACATATTAACATTAAATATATAAAAAAATGTCACAATAGAAATTATATAAACATAGTAGATTATTTTGTTTATATTTTAATGTTTATAAATATAAACAATAACAATTTTAATTAGTAGATAATGTTAAATAATTTATCAAATAAAAAAATATATAAATATCTAAATTAAAGGTAATAATAATAATATAATATAAAAATAGTAGATAAAATTAAATAATTCTAAAAATGTAAAAAAGTTTTTAAAAACGTTTAGAAATAAATAATACTAATAAATTATAATAATAATAATATTAGTAGATAAAATTAAGTGTTTAAAAATGTAAACAATTAAATTTTAGTTTTATTAATAAAGTTAAATAATCTGTAAAATGTAAATAATTAATCTAAATTGATGATAATAATAATAATAATAATATATATACATAAATAATAGCAGCTCAATTCAATCTTAACAACATTATTATTAATGATATAATACATTATTTGAATTATAAGTATGGATAGAAATAATCTTAAGTTTGTAAAACACTAAACAGCACTACATGGACTTTGTTTGGTGCACTTCGTGGAATAACTGACTGTCTATTCATTTACCAAGCAGTGCTTTCAAACAAACAAACGGATTATTGATTCATGTTTAATATTCAATCTCCACCCCCAATCTGAAGCCATTTTACAGAAGAGAGAGAACAGCAGCAGCAGAGAAGATTGAGGTTTGTTGTGCATGTGTCGAATAATGAATGCAAGTTATTTTAGGCTATTAATACGCGCGTGCATTATTTTTTGTAACCCAGTTATGATTTAACATGTTATATGAGTCGTCAAAGGCGTTGTTGTTGTTGTTTTGCTCGTTTATTTCACTACACGCATCAATGCATACGGAACAGAAACGAACATTTCGAGATGGTTATATATAAAAAAACAGATCATTTGAAAGGACAATATCACACACTACAGCTGTCAATATATTATACGCTTTAAATAATAAATAGTCTCCGTGTGCAAAGCAGCTAGTGTCATGTGATCTGGATGCGCGCGCGTCGTAATTCTCCGAGTTTAAGCGCAACTACAAACCATTCTTAAGACAGAAATATGTGAATCTTAAAAATTAAGAGTCTTTTCTTAGGGAGTTTAGGCCGAAACACACACACACACACACACACACACACACTTCAGTATAACACCAGCTTATTTTAGTCATAATGACTAATAACTCCAGGTGGTCACAGTCGAATACACCGTCTTAATCCTCATATTAATAGAGAATCAGACTGCAAACTGAATCGCAAAAATAATATTCCAACATGGAAGTATAATACCTCGTAAACGTCTAATTTAAAAAAGCACATTAGTCACACAGAATCAAATGCGCGCGTACAGTGTGTGTTACGGTAACCGCGTTCACGTGTAGCTCGCGCTCGCCTCTGTCAGATGTTAAGATCTTCAGACGAAGAGCGATTATAATAATAATAATGTCATTTCATAACATCTCAAAAGAAGCGCTTATAGGCTCGGCGACGCTGGGAGTGATTTTTATAGCGGGATGTTATGTGGGTGAGTGCTGAAGAAAGTGACCGTTTCTCTTTCCGGAAGTGTGTGTACTTTGATACAACAAGCCGTAATTAAAGACCTAGCACACAATTAATGTAGATATCAAAAAATACAATAAAGGTCATTAAATGGACTGTGTGCATTTCAGCTGAGCCAGCGAAACATAAAGACCAAGTGTTAACTTTTTTATTGCATTTTAATTAAAACATTAACTACTAAATAGCATTCAGAATATAAAGAAGTATAACAAAAATCAAATAATTAGTGCATTTTGTACTTAAAAATAATACAAAATATTGTTGGAAAGTTCAAAAACATCTCTTATGCAAAATGTTTATGATTATTATGTGCATAGTAATCAAAAGTGAAAGCATGGGGAGGGAAAAAAACTAAAACTGATGTGTTTTGCTTAAAATAAAACAGCTTATGTATGAATGCGAGCCTCAGCTTTATGTTGAAACTGCGAATAATAAATATTATAATTAATGATAATTGTAAAAAAAGTCTTGCATGTGGTATTGCACAAAACCCCTCTCCTGGTGTCAGTGAAAACTGCTTCAGGACACAAAAATCACAATTGTATGTTTACATTGCAAATAGATTAATAATAATAATAGCAGTAGTAAAAAAAATGCATGTGAATGCAAGTTTTAGCAAAATTAAACTGCTTATTTTGTTGAAATTGTAAATCACTTTTAAGTCAATTAATAATTGCACAAACTCCACCTGCAGGTAAAGATTAAAGTAAGGTGTTGCTGTCGTCTTAAATAGCACGCAGTGTCTCCATAATGAACTGGTGTGTCTGATCTCTTTTAAAGGCAAACGCAAATCTAAATTGTCCATCATGTCGTCGGGTAAAAGTCACGTGGGAAGGAAAGATGATCCAGTGATGCAGTACCTCCTCAATCACTCGCTGAGGGAACATCCAGCCCTCAAAAAACTGCGCCAGGTTTGGATTTCTCTTCATAACCACGTCTGTGGCTTTCATATGGATTATAGCAACACGATCCAAAGGAAATGTGAAGACTATTATCACGTCTAATAAATGCCTAGGAATGAATCGTTTGCTTTTGAAATTCCCCAAATGGGAACATTTGTCTTGTGTAGTAGTAGTAGTGCAGTGACTGTGTTTAACGAAGTTAATTTCAGCTTGATTATTTCTAATTATTGTTTTGATCTGTAGAAAACCATGGAGCACAAGCTGAACACGATCATGGTGGCCTGTGAGCAGTCGCAGTTCATGGCCAATCTAGCCACTTTAATCAAGGCCAAGAAAGCCATTGAAATTGGTATGAAACGTCATAATACGCCACACAAATATTATTATTTTATCAGAACACGGTGCATTGAAAGCATTCAGTGACAGAAGCATCTTCAAAGGCATTCATTTTCCACTTTTTTTTACCCACAACAAAAAATAAAATAAATTAATAAAAATTTAATAAATTAATAAATAACATGGGGGGAGGGGAAGGGGGGAGGACTCAAAGTTGTAGTAGTATGTTCTTCTCAATATAGATTATTAAAGGATCCCATGCTTTGTAATCCTCGTCTTGTGTTTGATCCTCTGAGAAAATATTAGATTTTTTCAGTTTTTAGAAAAAACATTACACCACTAAGCCATAGTGACAGTTTAGGTGGTATTGGTGATTTCCACTCTAAACGATTTCTTCTTCTAGCTATCAATGTTGCAAATGCGAAGCATTTTCTTTATCTTTAGTTCTGTGAATGTCGTCACCTGTAACGCCAAACAAAGCCATTATTGAATTCCCAAATTAAATGCAGAGTTTCAAATATTGAAAACCAAAATTGTCTCAGTTGAGTACATGACGTGTTAGATCTGCCTCGGATGTATTACAACGATCACACGTTTCATCTATATTTGGGTATAGTTTAGCCAGTTTGGTTTTACTATCGTGAATACGGTAGAGCTGGGCGGTATGACCAAAAATCTATATCACGGTATTTTTCAAAATAATACCGGTTTCACGGTATATGACGGTATTTATTTTTTCCATGCATGACCGGGTGTTAACCACATTTTCTACTGACTGAGGAAAAACTGCAGTAGATTGACTTAGAATGCCATATTTTAGTGTCATGATGAGTGAATATTGTAGAAAAGGTCCACACTAAATACAGGGGTTAAAGCAAAAAAAAAACATTTTGACTGAAAATATTTCCTCGGCCAAACCCCATTCCACAGCCATACGCTACAGTCACACACACAGTTTAAGAGCCGTGCTTTTCTTGTAATTAGGAGCGCTTGTCCTCCTAATTAAAAACATAGGAGTACCTTCTGATCAATAAAAAAGAATTCTGATAAAAAAATTTGCCTTCCGAATACGAGGTGACGTTTGACTCCTTAAAGTGACTTACAGGGGTATTTTATTTTTACCTTTGCAATAGCATCATTTACATCAAATTCAAAAATGTATGTTTATAAGCTTTTTAAAAATTATATTTAAAAAAATAGAATAAGTACAATACGACAAATAAGTTACCAATCATGAAATTAGTATTAATAAAAAAATAATTTGTATAATTTGGCACAGAACACAAAAGTGGCTTGTACGTACATTTTCAGATGTTTAATGAGGCTCAGAGGTGGCATGAGTGCAATTATTCATAGATTCATGTGGACATTAATGTTTTACATATAAATGTGCTTTTAGTGATGCACAACGGCTCAGCTGTTACTTTATTTTGAACTATTTTCGTTGATGAAATAGAACAAAATCATGCAGTACTTGTTTATTGATCTTTTGTATTAAATCAATATATCACATTTGCAAACTCCCCTTATAATTATTAAAAGCGGTCTCCTGATCGCGATCTCTGGGCGCAGACATTGAGAGCGCGTGAGTGAGCTCAAGAATCAAAAGCACGTGCAAATGTGATGCATTCTGTCAGAACCTGTGGGAATGAGTATAAGTATTATTAATAGCCGCAATTCCACGCCGAAATTCAAGTTCTGCTCGGTGTTCTCTGCTAAGAACCCGATTGAATGATGCGAGTGGCGTTACTATGTTGTTTGCCGAGGCGGGGATGAATTTTGGTGTTCCGCAGAACAACAACAGTGTGCTACATGATTCATACATGTTTCTTTCCCCTCAGTAATCCCCGATAACGTTTAAATGGTGAACACGGAGCAGTTTCTCCGTGAGCGGGAATGTAAAACCCGGAGTGGATCCGGAGCGGAGTGATTACAGAACGCTTAGAGCGGAGAGAGGAACCTGCTTTAATCCACTCCAGGCTTTGATCATAACCCCCTCAACAGACTGAATGCACCTCCTCTTTCCTTCATTTAAGACCTATTCAAGCTAAAATCAAGACATCTATAACACTATTTGAGAAATGTAAATGTATTTACGGTCTTAAAGGTATGAAAAGTGAATTTAAGAAGGCGGGAACCCTGCAGTTGACGGGAATCCGTCGTATCTACGGAGAACTTTAGTGTGTGAGAGACGCGGGAGCTGATGCAGCGGACGGTGGATATTTGTGGCGGTCAATGTGGATATTGTGGATGACTTCTCTCTCGTCACATTCTACTTGTGCTTCAGTTTCGGAACTTTCACGCTTAGTAACACATACAGCTGTATCCTCGCCAAAATGCAATAGTGAAAAGAGACCCCTCTCTAACAGTGTCGCGTTTCGAACGTTATTTAAATGACACCGGTATTGCGGTATTTTAAAAATTCATATCGTAAGAAAAATAAACACCGGTATTCGGTATGAACCGGTATACCGCCCAGCTCTAGAATACGGTTTCATCTGAATCAGGTTGAGTCTTCGGAAAAGTCAATTCCCAACTCTCCTATCCATTCTGTTTTGATCTGACATAATGAAGGTATATACTTTGGGTCTTAAGAAGCAAGTCCAATCCTGATTCACAGGGCATTTGAGGAAACACAGAACAGTGGGCCTGAATAAAGCGTCATCTGTGCGTGTTTAGGGGTTTATACGGGATATAACGCGCTGAGTATCGCGCTCACCCTGCCTGAAGACGGGAAACTGATCGCGTGTGACGTCAGCGAGGAATTCATCGACATCGGCAGACCGTTCTGGAGACTGGTGAGATACTCTATTTCTGCATGTGTTGAATGTTTTCTATAACAGAACTTCATTACTGTTCATAAACTCACTATACAAAGCCGTTTGCTACATCAAAACCCTTTTCATATTTACTATAATGTCATTTTAAAGTAGGAAGTGGACATAAATCTGTCTTTATCAGCGTAGGTTAATATTTAAACCTGAGACTTGGTAAATGAATAACGATGTTTAACCAAAGTTTGGGTGAATTCATATTCATATCATTTGCTTTGGATATCGTACAGATTTAAATATTCTTCTCACTGAATCACGCTGTTATAATAAACCAATATATTATGACGTTTTTGGGTCTCTAAATGCATTCAACTTCTGTGATCAGCCTCACGGCTTGAAGCAATCAGGCTCGATTATGTTCTGTGGATTTGATATCATAATCATGTATCTCATAATCTTCCTCTCGTGTTGTGAACTCTTCTTAGGCCTGTGTTGAGCACAAAATAGACGTGCGTCTGAAGCCGGCGCTGCAAACTCTTGGTAAGATCTGGATTCTTCAAGCATTGTGAACTTATTGATATCCAAATAACCTTTAGACTACATTCACCCCCGCCCCCCCCCGCCCCCGCCCGTCTGACACAGCTAAAACAAATATCGATCGATGTAATATCATTGAGATACTATTAGATTTATTATAAATATATTCGTTTTTATTTTAGCTAAATGGTTTAAATAAAGTCTTAGAAAAGGTGTTGTGTGTTTCTCACTATTATTAGTTTTTATTTTATAAAACTATAATTTTTTATTGACTTTATATCAGTTATTTTAGTACATCAAGTAAATATAAATGAAAAAAAGAAATATTGTCTAGGCAACTAGCTGAAATAAAATAGGTGTAATTTTTTTATATATATTTCAGTCTACATTAATGTTATTTAAAGTGCTGAAAAGTGTTTTTATGGTCTTATTTTATAAAAAAATGTATTCAAATAAACTGCAAGTGCATTTAAATGTTTATAAAGTGACATTAATGTGATCTTTATATATTCATCATAATTTACCTTTGGCATGAGTCATACAATAATTACACTATTTGGAATATTTACATAGTAAAGTATACATTGATGTATATTAAGCTCTCATCTGATGTGAGATTTGCTTTGAACAGTGCTGTCCTGAACTCTGGAAGTCTGAAGTGTTTTTATATTGAATATTAAAACGAATGAATTGATCTGAAATGTGTTGAGGGTGTTAAGATGAACATGTGACGGTGTTTCTATAATGTGTGTGTTATTAGATGAGCTTCTGGCCGCTGGTGAAGCAGAGACGTTTGATTTTGTCTTCATTGACGCTGATAAAGTCAACTACGAGAGCTACTATGAGAAATCCCTGCAGCTGGTCAGGAAAGGAGGAATAATCGCCATAGATAACGTGAGTGATCATGTCTGTTCGTGTTCACACTCATCTTTCTACGATAACTTTCTGCTTTAACTCGGAGATGCATTCCTGAATTAACTTAATTAAGCTCATGCTGCCCTTTAACGTACAATGAGAGCAGACGGTGAGCAGCGGCTGTTCAAAAACATCACAAAGCACATGCACTAAAGCCTTTCACAGTCAAATTAAAGTCAAACAATCGTATTTGTGTATATTCAAACGAGCAGAATGGACAATGGCCTGTTTCCACCACAGAATATACAATTAAAAAGCCAATTGCAACATTTTATCTCACAATTATAACTTTTTTCTTGCAATTCTGAGAAGAAAAGTCAGAGTCGCGAGAGATAAAATCAATATTCAGTGTATTTTTCCATTCAGTGGTGTTCTACATCAATGTCGTATGATATGTGATGATCGAACAGTAGTTTTTTTCGCTCACCAAAGCTGCATTTATTTGATCAGAGATACTGTAAAAATGTGAAATATTATTATAATTTAAAACAGATGTTTTCTATGTGAATCTATTTTAAAATGTAATTTATTTCTGTGATGCGCAGCTGTATTTTCAGCATCATTACTCCAGTCTTCAGTGTCACATGATCTTCAGAAATCATAATAATATACTCAAGAAACATTTCTGATTATTATCAATGTTGAATATATTTTTAAGGAAACCATGATACATTTTATTTCCCAGGATTCTTCTTAAAAGCATCTAAAGTTCAAAAGAACAACATTTATTTGAAAGCGAAATCTTTGGTAGCATCTTTACTCATCATCTGAATGCATCCTTAATGAATGAAAGTATTAATTTCTTTCAAATCAATCATCTGACGTCTAGGTGCTGTGGAGCGGTCGAGTGGTGAACCCAGAAGAAGGCGACATCGACTCCATCAGCATTGATAAACTGAACAAGAAGCTCCATCAAGACATCAGAATCCAACTGAGCATGTTAACAGTGGGAGACGGTCTGACATTAGCCTTCAAGATCTGACTTTATAGTGATATACCACCATAACAGTCTCAAGAAAAACATTTACAATCATTTATTTAGGCTGTTTAACTGAGAATATGCATTGTAATAATTGAATAGTAATTTTGTATTAATTGTTCACGGTGCCAGCTATTGATTGTTTCTGAAAATACATTTCAAATATGTATTTGTGGTATAATTTTTTCAATAAACAAAGTTACTGCACTGAAATCTGGAATATTTTAAATAAAAAATTTGAATATTTGGATTATGTAAAGGACGTAAACATGTCTTTTTTTGTTGTTGAAGGAACAGTGAAGGAAACTCTAACGTTAGTTGGAAAGTAATAATTTTAAACTATTTGCTAAAAATATTTTAAAATAGGCACACGTGCAGTTTTATTTGTATATTAATAAGACGAAACCGCAACCGTTTCTTCTCATTCGGTTAGAAATGACATGAATCACGTAAACGATATTTTTTTAGACATATTTGAGAAATTAAAACGTTGAGTAGTTTACATCACTGTACATTACTGTCAGTCATTTAACATTAATATCTTAAAAGAGTTGTCAAATATTAAATATTTCACTACTTTCAACTTACCTCGCTCGATTCAAACGTTTAACTGACGCTTCGCGCGCTCTACTTCCGTGAAGGCTAGACCACGCCCACTGTGATTTGATTGGTCGAACGCTTTTAGAGTACTCAAGACAAGCCAGCCTAAAATATATATTTTTAAAATCGTATTATCATCCTAACAACAAACAGAGCTCTGCATAATGGAGCACAGTAAATATTTTGGGGAACATTTGGCCATTTCTAATTATTGGGCGGGACATGTGACACCAAAAAGCTTTTTGGCATTGGCTAAGCCCCGCCCCCTAAAATATTACTGACCAATCCTGGCTCAGAAACCGCTGCTTTTTTATTCTTTATATTTATATATGAATAGTTAATTTGCAAAAAAACAGATAACTGTCTTTAACAATTTTCAAAAACCATTGTGCATTGCAATTAATCTCAATCAAACTGCAGTCGGTTTATTTTAATTAGGTAAATAATAACTAACATATACAGCAAACTAACTCAAAACATAACCATAAAAAACATGATTTTTTTTGTTAAAAAAGGAGTTAGATGTTTTTGCAAATAAACTTAATATATTTATAAATATTATAAACGCAAATAAACTTCATATATTTATAACTATTATATATATTTTTTTAATATATAGTTAATAAAACACAAAACAATTCCAGTTTTGGGACTTTATTGCAAAGGTGGACATACAGAAGGGGATGATTGTGCGGTTTAACTGTGTCTGTGTGAGTGTTTCTGGAGAGATCAACTCAAACAACCACAACATCTCACGCCGAAAGAACCCGTTTGAACACCATAAAGCCTGACTGCAGAGAGAGAAGGACGTAAAGCCGAACTACCACAACAAACAGCGGACAAAAGCGTCCAGACGTCACTAAACAGCAGCTAAACCGTGTGCACATCATCTACATTCAGAACAAGTGCGGGCCAAAATTACACTTGCTCATCCTAGTGTTGATCCAAACCCACACCTGGTTATTTTTAACACAATCTTTTCCACACAAAATCAGTGTCAAGCTCCAAAAATATCAGAGTATATTTATCTTGCTCACATTAAGCTATTGTATGATTCAGAAGACTTTATTTATAGTATGCAAAATAATTATATTGCATGCTTTTTTTGGAGTTTGGCAGTCACTGTTGTTGTACAGAAATGAGCTGCATAAACATTGAGGTTTTTCAAAATAAAGGTTTGCACCAACATGTGAACGAGTAAATAATAATATTCAAATTTTTGGTTGCCTATTACTCAGAAAATGACTTGGAGAGGAAAGCACATACAGATCGAAAGCGCCGGTTTGGAGAGAAACATTGATATTAAAGGTAGTGCACTGCAGTAAATAAATAAACTAAGAGATGAGGTGCAGGTTTGTGTTTAAGCTCGACGCCGTCTGTGTGCGTCTGGAGATCTCTGACTCTGATCCCGAGAGAAACGCGACGCTCAGTCGGGTGTTACGCCTCCAGCTCGAGTCCCAGACCCAGTTTGTGGCCTCCAGTGTTGATGTTCGTTCCATCGACCAGGGCAGAGAGCGTCAGCTTCACTCCTGGACACACACACAGTTTGCATCAAACTCATGTCTGGCTCACATTGCACACCAGAATTAGAAGTATTTTTCTATTCAATTTTGAGTGAAATATTACATGGTCATGCCTTCAGTTTGTGAGATTTACGCAGATATTCATATTGGCACTCATGTTCACAGAATATGACAAAAACTCTGTCCGTATAAAACAGACTTCAGTTATAATGCACTTACAGTGGGTACGGAAAGTATTCAGATCTACTAAATACTGAGCAAAGGGTCTGAATACTTAGGACCATGTGATATTTCAGTTTTTCTTTTTTAATAAATCTGCAAAAATGTCAACAATTCTGTGTTTTTCTGTCAATATGGGGTGCTGTGTGTACATTAATGAGGAACAAAAATGAACTTAATTGATTTTAGCAAATGGCTGCAATATAACAATGAGTGAAAAATTTAAGCGGGTCTGAATACTTTCCGTACCCACTGTGTATTCTAACCCTACTGCTTTTAAGAGAAATAAAATAAAATACTTTTTTTAATTTAAATAATTCAATAAAATAATACTATAAATAAAAACTAAATAATATTTTATAAAAAACCACGCATAAACTACATTTATAAAATGTAGACAAAATAATGTATGCAATACAACAAATAAAAACAATAATAAAAAAATATTTTATATAAAACAAAAGAAACAAAATAAAATAAAAACAAAAATTCAATACAAAACAAAATAAACAAAAACGAATAGAATAAAAAATGTTTTACATTAAAGTAAAATGAAAAATGTAATGAAATGAATTAGGCAGAGGTTTATTCCTAACACTGACCTGGTCTGAGGGTCTGACTGTAGCCAATACCAAGCAGGCTGGAATTATTCACTTTAGCCTGAAAGAAACACACAGATGCTGTTAAATGACTGATGCATCTCGGTGACACAGAGTAGAGGTCTGCACGGGCTCAAAACTGAAGCCCGAACCCGGCCCGTACCCGAGATCGTCCGACCCGACCCGACCCGAGCGGCACAGTTAAATTTAGAGCCCGAACCCGACCCGAAATCACCCCCACCGCCCATAACGAAAAAAAAAAAAAAAGGAAAATGATTGCATTTCACGATTGCATGCAAAGAAACGGATTAATCAAAGCTCTGCCATTTCACAAACATTTACCAGTTATGAAAGTTTGTGAACATCAGGTGCAGCGGTCATACATTCTGCCGAGTTTATGAATTTTGTTTGGACAAGAAGATGATGACCGTGCAAATTATGGTCATTTTTTGTCAGTTAAGGCTCGTTAGCATTCTGTCTACTTTAAATCAGACATAAGCTCTTAAATAAGATTGTATTTATTTGAATTAGAGAGAGAGAGAGAGAGAGAGAGAGAGAGAGAGAGAGAGACCGAGAGAGAGAGAGCGAGCGAGCGGGCGAGAGAGAGAGAGAGAGAGAGAGACCGAGAGAGAGAGAGAGAGCGAGCGAGCGGGCGAGAGAGAGAGAGAGAGAGAGAGAGAGAGAGAGACCGAGAGAGAGAGAGAGAGAGAGAGACAGAGAGAGAGAGAGAGAGAGAGAGAGAGCGAGCGAGCGAGCGGGCGAGAGAGAGAGAGAGAGAGAGACCGAGAGAGAGAGAGAGAGAGGAAAGTTGTGCGTGCATGTGAACCTGCGTCTGCGCGTCTCTCTCTACAAGCAATGAGGCTTAGTTACTTTAAAAACAGCGATTTTGCCGCCTCATTGCAGATAAATATAATGTTGTGACTTGCGAGTCAGTAGCCTGTCGAAGCTATTTTACTAATAAAAGTTTCTGTGCTGTTTGTGCGCGATCTCTGATATGTGTGTGCAATGTGTGTGCGTGCGTCTATGAAAGCAGCGAAGCCTCTGCGTATAGTTTTGGTTTAGCTACAAACCCGAACCCGACCCGAGCCCGAAAGTATTTCGGGACCCGCGGGTTCGGGTCGGGTAGCAGACCTCTAACACAGAGACACGCTTTCAGTCCGGTCCAGGACTCATCGTCTTACAGAATAAGAGTCTCAAAACACAGCTGGCCAGTATCACAAAATACAGTCCTTTTGTGAAGATACATACATAACTATGATTGTTAAAGTTACCAGCAAAACAATCAAAGCTAGTTGAGTCGCTGTAGTCTTTGTATTCAAATCAAAGTGCAATAGTGAAATCTGACACAGGTAACAGAAACGCAGACACCAGCAGGATTATACTCTTTAACAGTGAGAAAGCTGTACAGCATATGTAGGTGCATCAATAAAACATCATTGTAATAAATAAATCTGTCTACACCTCCGGCTTCTTCGAGGCGTATCGGTGAAACTCACACTAATGGAGGAGCTGGAGTCCAGCATGTATTTGGCGGCGATGCTGAAGCGTGTGCTGGTGTTTCCGGTGGTCCAGGCCAGATTCACCGCCGTCTCCAGATCAGGGCTCACTTTCTGATAGATGGAGCCGCCGAACTCCGTCCCATCATTCCTGCCACACAAACAGAGAGATGACCGTTCCTCGTGTTCCTCAGCAGCTCTGCTTACACGTCTGATTAGTGCCCAGCGCTGGAGGTCTACTGGGAATACTGGGAATACTCAGAAACACATTCATATGCTTCCAATCAACACAGGCTCTGTGTAAGCTAATTAGTACATTATAATCATTATTATTACATTATTGTCGATACATAGTTATGATAATAATTAACAAGAATAATTGTTATTAACAACAAATCAAAGAATTTTATATAATTACTAAATAATAATAATCATAATAATTTATAGTAATTATAAATAAAAATAGTAACAGTTGTAATTTATAATAACAATATAATATTTTAGTTATCTTTAATATTTATGAATTATATAAACATTTATTATTTATACATGTATTATAATAACTACAAAAATAATTGTTGATTATAAATTAGTTATAGATAATAATATTAAACTAATAAAACATTTTCCAAATAAAAATACTAATATGCTATTTATTAAATATAAGTAACAATAATAATAATAGTTGGTATTAGTAATAGTATCATCAGTTAACACATATTTATTTTAAATAATAATTGATATTGAGATATATATATATATATATCAATTATTATTTAAAATAACTATTTATTATATATACATATATAGTCATTATAAATAATACATATTTTAAATATTTTAATATTAAATATCAAATAAATACAATTATATTTTCTAAATAATAATAATTGTTTATTTATCATAAACAAAAATACTACTACAATAACGATAATTTGTAATAGTATTAGTGATACTAGTATCATTAATAAATAAT
Source organism: Schizopygopsis malacanthus (assembly GCA_027474115.1). Classification (NCBI taxonomy): domain Eukaryota; kingdom Metazoa; phylum Chordata; class Actinopteri; order Cypriniformes; family Cyprinidae; genus Schizopygopsis; species Schizopygopsis malacanthus. The sequence goes on from CM049883.1 coordinate 1,778,784, forward strand.
GATACAATAATGATTACTTTTACTAATTAATAAATACTAATTGTTCTTTATTAATTATAAACAATATTATTAATATTATGATAAACAATAGAAACTAATAACAATAACAATACTACTTCTAAATATTTTATATTAAATAATCACATGAATAAATCATAACAAATAATATTAATAATATTATGATAAACAATAATTATATAATAATTTAGAAAATAATAACAACAACAATACTACTACTAAATATGTTATATTAAATAATTACATGAATAAATAAATATTAATAACATTATGATGAACAATAATGATATAATAATTATAAAATAATAACAATACTACTACTAAATATGTTATATTAAATAATTACATAAATCAATATTAATAATATTATGATAAACAATAATTCTATAATAATTAAAAATAATAACAATACTACTACTAAATATGTTATGTTATATTAAATAATTAAATGAATAAATAAATATTAATAATATTATGATGAACAATAATTATATAATAATTAGAAATAATAACAATACTACTACCAAATATGTTATATCAAATATTTACATGAGTCAATAGAGATCGACTGCTAAAGCACTCTTACACGTTCGTGTGCAGCTGGAAGTCTTCGGTCTTGTATCCGATGGCGAAGTTGCTGCGCGTCATGATGGACTTGGCGGTGTCAAAGGTCATCTGGTACCCGGCGAGCCAGCCCTCGAACCCCAGCACCGCCGCGCCGTGGATGGCGGGACCGGCGAAGTCGAAATCCACATCACAGCCCACGTTCACGTACTCACGCTTATAGGCCGTCTTCACCTTACCACTCTTCTTACTGCTCAAACAACACAAAACCCCGTCAGAGACCACGAAACTGACCACGAGCCATCTACGGCAAGACTTCCTACCCAGTGTTCGGGGAGAAGGTCGTGTCAAAGGTCAGCTGCAGTCCTTTAGTGATCTGAGAAACACAAATATATCATTCATGGTTTACATTTAGTCATTTTGCAGATGCTTTTAAAGCGACTTACACTTGGGGAATACATAAAGCGATTAATCTCGAAGAAGCAAACGGACAGAGCAAGTGCCAATAACACCAAGTCTTAGGCATTGTTCAAATAAATACTAGCAAGGGAAGGAGAGAAAGATAAAGAGAGGTGTAGTCTAGGGTTAATCTAAGCCCTGTCTATGAAACCGGGCCCATGTGTTTAGTGCTAATGTCCAATCCAATTATTAATTGGTAAAAAAACATTTTTTACAAGTATCGGTACCGTTTTAAAAGTATCGTTTTGGCACCGGTATCGAAAAGCCCCAAACGATACCCAAGCCTAGTGCCTGCAGGGATGACGTGTATGCGCACCTGGTCCTCGACGGTGATCTCCGTGCCCAGCGTGTTGTCCGTGCTCCACTTCTCAGTGAAGGTCAGTCCGTACTCGGCCCATTTATACTTGGTCTCCAGGTTCCCGATGACCTTGTTTGAGTCCATGTTAGACGTGCCGCATGTTTTAAACTCCTGCCGGTCAGAAACAGAGGCGTTATTATATTACTCCACAGCCTGCAGTACATTCAGACGTCCGCTTAACACAGGGATGAAGAAGATAACACGCTTTAAACTAGTGATGCACCGATCATGATTTTTCGTAGCCGATTCCGATACCGATTTTTTTTGAGCAAATTGGCCGATTCCGATTTCGATACCGATTTATTTTCCTTTAAGCAACCAACAAGAAATAATGAAAGATTCTAACACAAATAAAGTGGTTATATATGAATATAGATTTTATTTAACATGTATAATATTTAATTGTTTAAAAAATATATATATTTAAGAAAAAATTTGCCCCCCAAATTCATGTCTGTGGTGTTGATCTTAAAATCATCATGATGGTAGCCTCCATTTTAGAAAAGTCTAAGCTGATTTGTATGTGGTGTTACTGTCTCTGGTGTTAATGTATTTTCTGGTAACACAGAGCCTTTAGTAACTTGCATTATAAGGTCTGTGGTGTTATAATTACGTATGTGGTGTTACTTCAATATGACATAGTGGCTGTGTCACAAGTTTTTGATTAAAATTATTTAAAATTCAAAATGTTCTTAAGCTTTTATTTTAATGGATATAGCATATTAAACAAATTTTAAATGCCTATCAATATATTTTATTAGAAAAAACAAACAAGCATCTTTACAAATTCTGCCTCTCATGTTCAACTGGTCAACCCCAGTTGAAGATGGACCAAGATGGTTTTTAAATTGGGTTGAAACTACATAAAACTGGCCTTAAATGAAAACATTAACAGTAACCATGTGAAATTAAAGGCAACATTTGCATAGTTACAATCTAAACAACACAACCAACACACATTCAACAGTCCAAACAAAGATGTTACTTAATCAACATTTGTTGTCATTTTTAAAATTGGTGTAAAAGAAAAAAGGTATTTACCAGTGAAACTAAATAAAACCAAAGTAGGTTATATAAATAAATTATTCCAAAATGTTAAATCAAATAATGTTTAGTGCAACGAGCAAAAGCAAAGATGCTACAGCTCGTGCTTGTTAAATCGAATTAAGTCAATGTAATTTTAAGGTAAAATAAAAATAATTTTGTACAGAACTGACGTTTATACGTTTGAACGTTTTATTCTTTACAAAAAGTAGCATTTCAGCTTTGTCACAAGTTGGTCTGTTTCTTTTCTCATCCAACACGTGAGAAGCTGCGCTGAACAACTGTTCACGGTCTATTCTTGTGCAGGGCGTGGACAGATACGCTCGCGCAAATTCTAGTGATGGGAAGTTCGGATCATTTTACCGACTCGGACCTTTGAGTCTCGTTTAAGATGAACGAACGACTCGAAAAACCCGAAGACTCGAAACAGGTGAACTAATTCCAGTACAGAACCTTTAGGATGGTGCGCATGCATGACTGAACGAATCACTCCCCGAAACGACTCGTTCTTCTCGAGTCTCATTAAAGATTCGTTCAAAATGAATGAATCGTTCAAGACCGACCCATCACTAGCAACTTCAGCTAGAGCAGCAAAGGAAAGCGGCTCTTATTTGTGTGCCAGTAATGTTACACCAACGGCAGTTCGCTTCATTGTATCTGTTTTTCTGTGTTTGTTGTGCTCCTGCCGAATGTCTTCCACACAAATGACATGTTCGCACTTTCGGAAAAATCGGCCGAGAAAAAGACAAAAACCGGCCGGTTGCCGATCGCGCATTATAAGCAAAAACCGGCCGGTTCCGATCTTTGGCCGGTCAACCGGTGCATCCCTACTTTAAACACAGCGTTTCTGCAGCGATGGAGAAGATAACACGCTTTAAACACCTTTCTTTTTTAATTAAAGCAAGCACAATATATTCATATGTTCTCAAATGTAATCCATTCAGTGCTATTTTAGTATAATGTACTATAATAGTTTTATTCATATATCTTGAATTTGTTTTTATTTAATATTATCTTTTTCATTTTAAATGTATATATGTATTTTAGTCAGTTTCATTCATAGTTATTTTTTTAATATGCTTATTTATAGTTTATTTACTTATTTTGTTCAAAGTCAAAGTAAATTTAAATGAGAAATGTTGCCTTGGTAACTATCTGAAATAAATACATTTTAAGTTATTTTCCATACTTCCATTCAGTGATATTTTAGTATAATTTACTATTATAGTTTTTATTAGTATATTTTGAATTAGTTTTTATTTTATATTATCTTTTTCAATTTAATTTTTGTTCATTTTTGAGTGTGTATACATGTCTTTTTGTCAGTTTCATTTTTTTTTTTATATATATTTTTTTTGTTCAAAGTCAAACTAAATTAAAAAAAATAAATGTTGCCTTGGTAACTATCTGAAAAAAAAAAAAATTTAAGTACTTTTCTATACTTTCATTTTACTTTTTTTACTTTTTAGTCATTTAGCAGACGCTTTTATCCAAAGCGACTTACAAATAAGAAAAAATTACTAAAACTATAAGTTAAAACTCTATAAATACACATTTAAGAAAATTAAGAAATTTAATTAAATAACAAATGCACTCAACAACATTTCAAAACTAAATATTTAAATGAAAACTAAAAATAAAGCTAGAAAATATTCAAAATATGAATTATATTATAATTAATATTTTAATTATAGAGTATAAAAATTATTCTAACATGACACTAAACCAAACTATACATCTATATATATGTTATTTCATTTCCATGTAGTATGTTGAAGTAACGTTATAAAAATAAAATTAATTCATTTTTTTATTCAGGTTTATTTTATTTCAATTACAGTTTTTTTATGTAAAACCATAAAAAATATTTATAAACCATATTAAAAAAAAAAAAAAAAAAAAAAAAAAAAAAAAATTGTAACAAAGAAAATAAAAGTTTATGACTTGATTTCTTAATTTAGCCTCTGCAGTAAATGCACGCTTAGATATTTGTACTGTTCATGCAACATTTAACGCCATGACTTCACAAACTGAATGACTTTCTCGTTTAAAGTCTTGATTTATGGAAGGGTGAATTAAGACCTGAAACAGAATTAACAGAATTAAGAAAGTAATACAGAAAGCACGCACCACTCCGTTAGCAGACTTGCTTTTGACATCGAGCTTGACCGTCCCAAAACCTTCAGCATTCAGAAACACACTCGTGTAAGTATAACACAATGTGCATGTTTGAAAGCAGTGTGTTCTGCCGTGTTACCGTAGCCCTTGTTGAAGACGTCCTTTGCAGCCTTGCCCAGGTCTGCGAACGCTGGAGGAACAGCCATTATATCTGCAAACAGTGAAGAGCAGGGATTGTAATGTCTGTGTTAGTGATACGTGATATTTAGAGGTGTTTTCTGCACTATTACTCATTATTATGAGATCAAACCCCTGACAGTCTTAAAGTTGACTGTGATGAAGGATTCCTCAAATCAAGGGATCAGACACAGTATTCTCACAGATGAAAGATATTATCAATACATCAGGTGTGGTCAAAACAAACACACACACACCCACACACACACACACAGTCACGCACGCACGCACGCACGCACGCACGCACACCCGCACGCACGCACGCACACACACACACACGCACGCACACAGTCACACATAGTCACACACACTCACACACACACACACACACCCTCAGGAGACTCCAGGATCAGTACAGAACAAACCCTGTACGCTGAGCACAGCATGCAAATACACCTTACACACACACACACACACACACACACTGTCACACACACACACACACACACACAGTCACACATAGTCACACACACTCACACACACCCTCAGGAGACTCCAGGATCAGTACAGAACAAACCCTGTACGCTGAGCACAGCATGCAAATACACCTTACACACACACACACACACACACACACACACACACACACACACACACACACACACAGTCACACATAGTCACACACACACACACACACACACACACCCTCAGGAGACTCCAGGATCAGTACAGAACAAACCCTGCACGCTGAGCACAGCATGCAAATACACCTTACACACACACACACACACACAGTCACACACTCACACACAGTCACACACACACACACACACACACACACACACACACACACACACACACACACACACACACACACACACACACACACACTCACACACACACACACACACGCAGACACTCAGTCACACACACACACACACACACACACACACACTCACACACACACACACACACACAAACCCTGTACGCTGAGCACAGCATGCAAACACACCTTACACACAGAACACCTGAACAAACTCCTGCAAGTGTACACAACACACGCTGTGCATACAGTGTTGAATACTGCTTCCCACAATGCAGTGCATCCAATTGTTTCTTCCATTTCAATTGTGATGAATGAACCAAAACTTCATTTTAATGTTATTAGAATTTGTTTGAATTTTATTACATTAATTATTATAATTCTATTTTTAAAATTCAGTTAAAAAGAAAATATACACAGTACACACAATTAAAAACATAAAATTGAAAATTATCAGTGATTTCTACTGTTCCAAAATAAAATATTAAAATATATTTTATTTAACAATAAATATTTTTCATGTAAATGTATGCAATTACATAAATTAACGCAAGAGAACAACTTCGGCTAAGTATTAAGTCCAACATTTAATTTATATTCTAAATATATAATCAATATTAACTCATTTAAAATAAGAATTTAAGTTACATAAAACAAGAGGACAATATTCAAACCTGTATAATCTTCATCTGTGTAAATATGTTCTGACATCATACGTCATATTTTAAATGTATATTAATTTATAAAACTAAAATTATAATACTATAATAATTTATAACAATAACAATTATGAATAACAATACAACACTATATAACAATAATAATAACATTATTATTATAATTAACTATTTAAAACAGGCAAAGTCTGTTGCAGACATGTCCATGTTTATTCGTTAAATGCACAACAATACAGCAGGAAAATAATAATCTGAAGTACTGAACATTTATTTCTAAAACCTAAAAGACTAAAAATGATCAGCAAACACTAAGAGATGAATTTAAGCGCAAAGGTCAGTGTTCTAGAGACAGATATTAGCATGAATTCTCTCTCGTTCGAGTGTAAAACTCAGCTCTCATCAGCAGACACAGACACCGAGCAGATTAAACGGGTTAAAGCGCACTAACCGGAGAACGCGGGTCGAACCTGTGCAGCAGAACCGGGTCACGGAGCACCGGCGACAGATGAAGGAGACTAGTAGCTACACGCTAATGCTAACACTGCAGAATCAGG
>CM049883.1:1790575-1800575 GCA_027474115.1 Schizopygopsis malacanthus
ATTTGACGCATAAGTTTAATTGGTAACTTTGGATGAAAACATGGCTATTGTGGGTAACTTACACTCCGTGACGAAGAAGTTGAGCATGGTGATGACGACGGTGTGTCCGCTGAACATGTAATCTCCACACGTCTTCACTCCGGTCAGCGTCATGCCGAAACCGCTCCATATGGCCACGGCGCGCTGCAGCTTCGCCCACATGTCACCGTATATCTGACAAATACACAGAGACACGGCTTATTATGACCAAGGACTTCGTTTTCAATAGAGCTTGCAGTTAATCATGTGAGAAGTCGAATACGCATAACATTAAACACCACAGCACACACATAAGACAAACAGTCTTTTATCTATAATTTTATGTATGAATGGAATTATGAACGATATGTTTAACCAACATTTTTCACATTTTATCTAGGTCATACTTAATTTAAAAAAAAAAAAAAACATCACAAAAAATTATAGAATTATATTTTACAGTAATTAAATAATTATCATATTATTCTAAATGAAAGTGTAAAATATTAAACATTAGGGTTGTTTTGGTTTTAATTGAAGCAGTTTAATATAAAAATAATTTCAATACTTTTTTTGTATGACGGACGGACGGACCGACGGATGGATGGATGATAAAATAAATAAATAAATAAATGTGCTGCGTTCGACACTATAGATCATGACATACTGATAGATCGATTACAAAACTATACAGGTGTTCAAGGGCAGGCTTTAAGATGGTTTAGATCCGATCTGTCCGATTTTAACGGGGAGTCATCTCAATTATCACCAGTAAAGTATGGAGTACCACAAGGATCTGTCCTAGGTCCTCTGTTATTTTCATTATATATGTTGCCCCTTGGTAATATTATTAGAAAATACGGGATTAGTTTCCATTGTTATGCTGATGACACTCAACTATATATCTCAACAAAACCAGATGAAACATCTAAACTATCTAAGCTAACAGAGTGTGTTAAAAATATGAAAGATTGGATGACCAATAATTTTCTCCTATTAAATTCAGATAAGACCGAGATATTACTTATTGGACCTAAAACAGTACACACTAATGTTACTTCCTCTACAGTTAAAAATCTGGGTGTTATATTAGACAGCAACCTATCTTTTGAAAATCATATTACAGCATTCTTCAAATCTTAGAAACATTGATGGGGAGTATGTTAAGTGTTTCTGATGCATTCATCACCTCTAGACTGGACTATTGTAATGCACTGCTAGGTGCTTGTCCTGCATCTTCAATAAACAAGCTACAGATAGTACAAAACTCTGCAGCTAGAGTCCTTACCAGGTCAAGAAAATATGATCATATTACTCCAATTTTACAGTCTCTGCACTGGCTACCTATTAAGCTCCGTATCAGTTACAAAATATTATTACTTGCCTATAAGGCCCTAAATGGTTTAGCTCCTGTGTACCTAACTAATCTTCTATCAGGCTACAATCCAACCCGCTCCATAAGGAACTAAACTCTGGACTCTTGGTAGTACCTCGGATAGCAAAGTCCACTAAAGGAGGAAGAACTTTCTTTAGCCAAGAAAGAAAAGGTATTTATTAATACCTAATATTAATAAAAATGTCAAGGGGAATCGAAGTAAATATTTTATGACCAAAAATGATTGTGATGAAGCATAGGAGCGTTCACTGGAGAAGGAAAACGCTTCTGGGATCTGCTTCTCCATGAAGGACACATCTTATCTTATCGTTATGCAGCCTATCTTTCAGAACAGTCTTCATGTAGTTTACTGGGTTATGGATCAGAGAGAGAGAGCGAGTGTGTGTGTGTGTGTGTGTGTGTCTATGTGCGTGTGTGTGTGTGTGAGTCTGTGTGTGTGTGTGTGTGTGTGTGTGTGTGTGTGTGTGTGTGTGTGCGTGCGTGCGTCTGTGTGTGTGTGTGTGAGTCTGTGTGAGTCTGTGTGAGAGTCTATGTGTGTGTGTGAGCGTGTCTGTGTGTGTGAGTGTGTGTGTGTGCGAGAGTTTGTGTGTGTGTGTATGAGTCTGTGTGTGTGTGTGAGTCTGTGTGCGAGTGTGTCTGTGTGTGTCTGTGTGTGTGTAGTCTGTGTGTGTGTAGTCTGTGTGTGTGTAGTCTGTGTGTGTGTGTAGTCTGTGTGTGTGTGTGTGTGTGTGTGTGTGCGCGAGAGTGTGTGTGGTAGAGTTTGTGTGTGTGTGTGTGAGTCTGTGTGCGTGCGTGTGTCTGTGTCTGTGTGTCTCTGTGTGTGTGTGTGTGTGTGTGTGTGTGTGTGTGTGTGTGTGTGTGTGAGTCTGTGTGCGTGTCTGTGTGTGTGTGTGTGTGTGTGAGTCTGTGTGCGTGTCTGTGTCTGTGTGTCTGTGTGTGTGTAGTCTGTGTGTGTGTCTGTGTCTGTGTGTGTGTGTGTGTGTGTGTGCGTGCGTGTGTGTGCGTGATGATGTCCGTACCTTCCCAGTGCACTGCAGGTGTTGACCCGGGACGGAGAGAGACGTCACAAACATAGTGATGCAGCGAAGCATGAAGACCGTCCCCATGAGATTACACAACCGCCTCAACAGGATCGACCTGACAGAAACACAGGGTCAGGGATAAAAGCCTCTCTGATGACCTGACCTTTGCTTTCTGTGAGCATCAGATGAAGAGATGCTGCTGCTGTCCGTGTCCAAACCTAATATTCTCAACACATCCCTGCTACTACTGTGCATGTTTCATTGGTGCATGTTATTCTACAGGATCTTCATAATCTTTCTTTGAAATATAATAATTCCCTCCAACTCTTAAATGACTTTAATTGCACTACTGTTGGATATGTTTTGTTTGGCCCAGGAAAAACACACACTAAGTGTTATTTATGCCAAAAGAGACATATCATTATTTTAAGATTCCTGAAAATTGTGTACGAGATTTTGGTGTCTTGTTTTTGTGAAGGATTTTAGTATTTTATGCAATAAATTACATGCAACAGCTTTAAAAATATATGCATATGTTCTGTAAGTATTGTGTATATATGCATGCACATATTACAAATATGCATATGTTTGTTACCTGTGCTTATGAAGCAGCAGAACTAGCAGCCAAACAGAACAGAGGATCACGCCACAGGCCTCAGCCATCGCAAACGCCCAGGGGATTCTGGGTACACTGGACGGAGAAGAGAAGTGGGTTATAAAGAGAGACCGGGAGGAAATAAGCATCCTCCTCCAAACAGATGGTGATTTATGCTCATCTTCATCTGAACTCGAACCGCGTCCTGTGGTGCATGATGGAGAAAATTATCATCTGTAAACCTCTCTAATGTGTACAGCTCACCATCAGAGCGGTTTACTTTTATTTCTGCTGCCAGAAACATCAATCATCGGCGAGCCAAAAATGTTGAGTCGGGTGAGTTTTAGGGATGTTGGAGCACAACCTGGCATCGCCATATTTCTTAGACTTTTGATGATATCAACTTTAATGTATTTAAAAAAATGTGCTTTTAATGCAATCAGAGCAAGCATTCCCAAACATTGATTGATGTTAAAATGTTCTTAAAACGTTAAAAAATCTAAAAAGATATTTAAAAGTTTAACATTTAACACTTTCGTATTGTATATGGCGTATCCGGCCTATGCATTATCTGCTGCACCTTTGCATATTATTGTGTGTATATATTTACATTTATGCATTTACATTTACATTTATGCATTTAGCAGACGCTTTTATCCAAAGCGACTTACAGTCCATCAAGGCTATACATTTTTTATCAGTATGTGTGTTCCCTGGGAATCGAACCCACAACCTTTGCGCTGCTAACGCAATGCTCTACCACTGAGCCACAGGAACACATATATATGTGTACTACATATGGTGTATAACGTGTATTGATGACTGTAAGTATGTCTAATAGTACACTGTGTGTACTGAGTATATGTATGTGTATTCTGCACATTGTCTTCTGTGTAAGTATGTACTGTCTATATGTAAATAGTTTCTGGAGCACGCTCTCAAGACACATGTGCTGTGGTGATGTGACAATAAAAGTGACGTAACATGATGCAGGTAAGTAGTTTTAGCAGTTATTTAGACTTTAAAATAATTATTTTAATTTGCATATTTTAATGAATTATTAGCTTTTCACCCAATCACCCACCCCAGTTTGGGAAACCTACATGTTCAAGTCGATTCAAAAATTTGAACAGAAATATTGTTTTCAAGATTGATAATAATAATCAGAAATGTTTCTTGAAATGCTCCTTCTGAAGAATCAGGTGACACTGGAGTAACGATGCTGAAAATTCAGCTTTGATCACAGACATAAATGACATTTTAACAGATAGAATAAACAGGGAAAGCAGCTATTTTAAATAGTAAAAATGTTCCAGTTTTGACTATATTTGTTTTGATGGAATCACCTGTCCAGGAAGATGTCCGGCAGCGGCGGGTACGTTCTCATGTCTGGCACTCGCTCGTGGACGATCACCATAACGAAGGACGTGAAGCCGAAGACCAAGACCACGTAGACGGAGCTGATGATGGTCTTCCAGTACTCGGGGTCCAGTCTCCGCGGCTGCTGCTTGTATTTGCCGTTGTTGTACTGATGATACTGATCGCTGCTCAACGTGTCCAACACGGCATCGCAATCCCGCGCAGATTCACCGTTACACAGCCAGTCCACTCCACCTGAAACACACACACACACACACACACACTATCTGCATCAGTCCACTCCACCTGAAACACACACACACACACTATCTGCATCACTTTGCATGTTATTCACCGTTACACAGCCAGTCCACTCCACCTGAAACACACACACACACACACACTATCAGCATCACTTTGCATGTTATTCACCGTTACACAGCCAGTCCACTCCACCTGAAACACACACACACACACACACTATCTGCATCAGTCCACTCCACCTGAAACACACACACACACACACTATCTGCATCACTTTGCATGTTATTCACCGTTACACAGCCAGTCCACTCCACCTGAAACACACACACACACACACTCTCTGCATCACTTTGCATGTTATTCACCGTTACACAGCCAGTCCACTCCACCTGAAACACACACACACACTATCTGCATCACTTTGCATGTTATTCACCGTTACACAGCCAGTCCACTCCACCTGAAACACACACACACACACACACACTCTCTGCATCACTTTGCATGTTATTCACCGTTACACAGCCAGTCCACTCCACCTGAAACACACACACACACACACACACTATCTGCATCACTTTGCATGTTATTCACCGCTACACAGCCAGTCCACTCCACCTGAAACACACACACACACACACACACTATCTGCATCACTTTGCATGTTATTCACCGTTACACAGCCAGTCCACTCCACCTGAAACACACACACACACACACACACTCTCTGCATCACTTTGCATGTTATTCACCGTTACACAGCCAGTCCACTCCACCTGAAACACACACACACACACACTCTCTGCATCACTTTGCATGTTATTCACCGTTACACAGCCAGTCCACTCCACCTGAAACACACACACACACACACACACTCTCTGCATCACTTTGCATGTTATTCACCGTTACACAGCCAGTCCACTCCACCTGAAACACACACACACACACACACACACACACTCTCTGCATCACTTCGCATGTTTTAAATAATTAAGTAAACAGAGAACAAGAAATGTAAATCATCATAATACCTTTATGTTATTTGTGTATGGCTGTATGGCTTTAGAAGACTTGGGAATATAGTGCATAGCTCATATGTAAATCATCATAATAGCTTTATGTTATTTGTGTATGGCTTCAGAAGACTTGGGAATATAGTGCAGAGCTCATATGTAAATCATCATAATACCTTTATGTTATATGTCTTTTTGGAGCTGGACATTAAAATGATTGTGTTGTGCTTCAGCTGTCTGTAGAGTAAAGCTCATATGTTCGGTAGCACTATTTGCAACTTCTGAAGACTTGGGAACAGAAAGAGCAAATCCTGCGCTTTATTCTGTCTTGTCCGTCGATTGCACAGACCCAGCTCCTCCAACACATCTGTGTTCTGGCAACAAACTGAACAAAAGCGGGAACAGAAAGAGCACCTGCGCTGTTCTGCGGCGAGTGTCCGTCGTAGCACAGACCCAGCTCCTCCAACACATCTGTGTTCTGCTTCTGCAGCTTCCTGAGAGAAACCATCAGCCGTTTAATGTCTCCCAGGACCTTGAGCTCCAGCGGAGGAGAGCGCAGGTCGTACTCGCTCAGCGTCAGCAGGCTGCTTCCGTCCAGACGGTGTTTGTTACACAGCAGGTCCACGTAATCGCAGAAGCCCTCTTCACGCAGCCAGCGGCCCACGTGCTTCGGGGTCCAGTGCCGGACGCTCCCGGCCATGTCTCGCTCGCGCATCGTCTCACGGGCACTGAAGACAGAAACACCAACACTAGGAAGGCCATAGGAACAACGTTTGTGTCATACACAGCAAGAAGTCTCTTCTGCTCACCTGCATTTATTTGATCCAAAACACCGCGAAGGCAGTAATATTGGGAGAATTTGACTATTTAAAATAACGGCTTTCTATTTTAATATACTGTATATAACATTTTATTTAATTTCTGTGATCAAATCTGTATTTTCAGCATCATCAGTGTCACATGATCTTCAGAAATCAGTATAATATACTGATTTAATGTTTTTTGTCAATTATAATCAATATCTAAAACAGTTGAGTACATTTTTTCAGGATTAAAGATCAGCATTAATCTGAAATAAAAGGTTTTGTAACATTATACAATTCAAAAGCTTGGTGTCAGTATAATTTTCTGTTTTTGGGAGGGGGAGAAATTATAATAATTGATACTTTAATTTAGCAAGGATGCTTTAATTGATCAGAAAAGGCATTTATAATATTACAAACGCTTTCTATTTCAGATAAATGCTGTTCTTCTGAACTTTCTGTTCATCAAAGAAACCTGAAAACAAAATCTACTAATAATAATAATAATAATAAGTCAAGTCACCTTTATTTACATAGCACTGTTAACAACACAGATTGTGTCAAAGCAGCTTTACAGCATTAAATAAGAAGATAGTGTGTCAATAATGCAAAAATAGTGTCAATAAAGCAAAAAATAATGTTCCTTAAGCAGCAAATCAGCATATTAGCATGATTTCTGAAGATCATGTGACACTGACGACTGGAAATTCAGCTTTGATCACAGAAATAAATTAATTTTAACTCAAATAGTAATTTTAATTGGTAAAAATATTTCACAATATCACTGTATTTTGGATCCAATAAATACAGGCTTGGTGAGCAGAACATAAAACAATCTTACGGTTCAATAACTTTTGACTGGTAGTGTATATGTAAATAACATATAATGAGCGATATATGGATATATATGGAGTGGATTATATTATAACATATAATCTGAATCCCCAGCTGTGCTTCTGGGCTTGAGCGTTGATTATCTGGCCAGTAACCAGCTCGTTCATTAAGGATCAGTCTGAGCAAGCAGTATTTTTAGATGTGAATAACTACCTCTTAAATGCACAAGATGAAAATCAAATCAAAGTGTCGATAAACTGTTGCGAAAACGATGAAAAAAGCCAAAATTGAAAGAGTAGATGCAATAAATCCCAACACCGCTGAATACTCCCTGAGGTCTAATAGTTATTGCCCGTTAGCACTGAAACTCATTACATTGTGCAAGATTTCTTCATATGTTCCTGCTGTTTATTAAGATTGGGTCATTTTACTGACTAGACGTCTGAAGCTTGTTCGGCCCAAAACAAGTCCTTTCATTCATTTTGGAGTTAAAATAAAATCGAACACATTCACATGTGAAATCTTTGATCATATTCTGAATTAGGAAATGCAACTCGAGATAAATTATGATTAAATTCCACGTTAGAAACATGGACGATCAGATTTGCACTGACACATTAAAGGGCAATTACTTAGTATGGAAGAAAAATCTATTTGCTCATAAATGCAAAAGGAAAAGTATTAAAAATAAAACAATAATAATAAATAAATAAATTAGCAGATATTTTGAAAGCACTGATTCTCAACCACAAGGGGCTCTCTCAAGACTTAAAATGATTAAACATAAGACAAAACAAGCATTAAAATAAGCTCAAATAACGAAGATATTTCTTATTTTAATTCCACCCCTTAATACCGGTTTTGTGTTTGAGGAACTATTTTCCTACAGTCTCTGGAAAACTTGTTTTCTCTGGATATATAGTTTAATTTGAAGTCTGATTTCTAGACCCGTACAGTCGTGTTAATTTATATATTTTAAAATGACAACACTGTAAAAATAATTCCATCCACATAGTTCACATGCGGCATTAATATTTCTGATTAATCAGATTGCCTGTACAAGTCATTTCAACTTAAATAGCATTATATTTAATAAAAAAAAAGAGTTGAATCTCATATAACTTAAAAATATTAAGTTGAAATTGTTTAATTATAAATTTCTTTAAATCAAAGAAATAATAATCATGAAAAATTTGACTTAATCACATAGTTTTTTTACATTGATAAGGGCAGTTCTTGTTATGCCAATATATATATATATATACACATATATAATTTTTTTTATTCAGGTAAAAATAGTGAATAAAATACTCAGTAAATCATGGACGACTGGACAAGTTTAAAAAGAATCCAGAAGAACATTCAGCTCTTAAAACGTCTGGAAATTAATAATCAGAAACTATGACCGTCGGCCTTCAAATATTGTCGTGGAGAAAAGCAGACTAAAGCTGAAGAACCGCTGGCATAGAACGAGTTCAGGAAGCAGGTCTCTGAATCTCGGTTCATTAGCTCTCAGAAAACACTCAGCGTGTCGGTCTTTTCCCTCTGGACGTGTGTTAACTCTGCTCCGAAGCTTAGAAACACAACCACACGTGCACAAACGGTCAGCACACGTTCTACCCTATCTATATAATGCTTCATTTGAACACGCCACAGGAACAGAAACAGGTCTTTTCTGCTGAAGTCTCAACATCCTCTTTTCCTGATTGAAACTACTGACACATCAGTAAAACACTGCTGCACGCCGGCGAACGCTCACAGCTCAGCAGCACACGTGTTGACCGACCGTCTAACATCATCATGTGTCCTCAGTCTTACGACAGAACAGTGACTATAGTCTTTTTCACCCCAAAAACGGAAGCTACAATACAGCTTTAAGCACATGCAATCCAGAGATGCGTGTGACATCCCATCTGAGCACGTGCATCGTTTAAACAAATAAGTAAATGTCATATTTAAATGTCAGAAATGAGCTTCACTGAAATAAAGACAGTGAATATTGCTGTTGTGACGAACCAAATTCATCTCGTTTCATATTCTAGAACAGGTAAAGTTGCTGATATTAAACATTATTTTTCCATCTCATCAGAATAAATGTATTTACTACTTATTTTCTCAAAACTGTACCATAAAAGTAGATCATATGATCTGTATGGCTCCAGGAAAATAGCGCAACTGCAACTTTTTATCTCACAATTGTTTTTCATTTTAGTTTATATTTAAATAAGTCTGAACAGTGAGATACAAACTCAGAATTGTGACATACAAACTCACATTTCTGAGAAAGTCAATTATTTGCGAGATATAAACCTGAAACTTGCAATAACAAGAAAACAGAATTGTAAAAATGTAATTTTTGAATGATTTATTCTGTGGGAGAAACATTAAAAACAATTGCAAAATGTAAATTTAGAATTGAGACAATTCAAAAAGTCACAATTCTAAATATATATCTCACAATTCTGAATTAAAGTGTAAAATGTGAGACAAAAAGAGGGAATTATGTATAATACATTTTTTATTCCATGGTGGAAACAGGTTGATTATAAATGATAAAGGTCTAATTATAAATGATCATTCCAGCTAAGACTAATTAATCATTCACTCAAACCTACTTGATTGTTTAAATATGTACTTTTGACACATCAACATTATCACAATATAAGCCACGCCCAACGCTGTCAAACCAACAT
>CM049883.1:1808075-1815575 GCA_027474115.1 Schizopygopsis malacanthus
AGTCGATCGCTCTACCTCCGTCATCTCGTCTGCTCTCTGTGGCGGAGGCGGGGCTTAGGCAGCGTCTCCCCCACACACACGCACACAGAGCGGAGAGTGACAGGAGAAGAGAAGGCGTGAACCCACTGCGTATAAAGTGTTTCGGGACAACTACAGCCAGTGGAAGAACAGTCCCAATGGACTTGGTTTCAAAGCCGCAATCTTCAGCTCCGGTGTGGGAACATTTAGGCTTTAAGCCGAATGAGAGAGGAGAGCCAATTAACGTGAATGAGCCGGTATGTCGACTTTGTTTAAAAACAGTGGCAACGAAAAGAGGCAACACAACTAACCTAAAATCTCACTTAAAACATAACCATCCCACCCAGTTTTTCAATCTGGCAACAACAACCGCAGCTGGAGCTGGAGAGGGGTCTTCCAGACAGTTATCTGTTACAGATGCCTTTACCCCACAGTGTAAATATAAACGTGACAGCGCGAAATGGCGCACACTCACAGATAGCGTAACGTTAATTCGCTATATAGCCAAAGAGATGCAGCCATTAAACACGGTCGAAAAACCAGCTTTTAAAAATATGCTGCAAACTTTTTTATTCTTAAGAATAAAATGTTCTTTGTCTTTGAAAGAGTGATCTTATTATGCATTATATTGTCATACTGTAATTATATAATCTGAAATAAAATTGTCTTAAAATGCAATAATATCGTTTATCGCAATTAATTTTGTGCAATATATCGCAGTGTGTGTGTGTGTGTGTGTGTGTGGGGCGCGCTCTGGGGCCCGTCTGATGGTTGTATGATCTGCAGGTCTGTGGCTAACGATCGGTTCAGTGTGTGTGTGTGTGTGTGTGTGTGTGTGCGCGCTCTGGGGCCCGTCTGATGGTTGTATGATCTGCAGGTCTGTGGCTAACGATCGGTTCAGTGTGTGTGTGTGTGTGTGTGTGTGTGTGCGCGCTCTGGGGCCCGTCTGATGGTTGTATGATCTGCAGGTCTGTGGCTAACGATCGGTTCAGTGTGTGTGTGTGTGTGTGTGTGTGTGTGCGCGCTCTGGGGCCCGTCTGATGGTTGTATGATCTGCAGGTCTGTGGCTAACGATCGGTTCAGTGTGTGTGTGTGTGTGTGTGTGTGTGTGTGTGCGCACGCTCTGGGGCCCGTCTGATGGTTGTATGATCTGCAGGTCTGTGGCTAACGATCGGTTCAGTGTGTGTGTGTGTGTGTGTGTGTGTGTGTGTGTGTGTGTGTGCGTGCGCTCTGGGGCCCGTCTGATGGCTGTATGATCTGCAGGTCTGTGGCTAACGATCGGTTCAGTGTGTGTGTGTGTGTGTGTGTGTGTGCGCGCTCTGGGGCCCGTCTGATGGTTGTATGATCTGCAGGTCTGTGGCTAACGATCGGTTCAGTGTGTGTGTGTGTGTGTATGTGCGCGCACGCTCTGGGGCCCGTCTGATGGTTGTATGATCTGCAGGTCTGTGGCTAACGATCGGTTCAGTGTGTGTGTGTGTGTGTGTGTTGTGCGCGCTCTGGGGCCCGTCTGATGGTTGTATGATCTGCAGGTCTGTGGCTAACGGCTAACGATCGGTTCAGTGTGTGTGTGTGTGTGTGTGTGTGTGTGCGCGCTCTGGGGCCCGTGATGGTTGTATGTCTGCGCTGTGGCTAACGATCGGTTCTGTGTGTGTGTGTGTGTGTGTGTTGTGCGCGCTCTGGGGCCCGTCTGATGGTTGTATGGTTCATGTGTGTGTGTGTGTGTGTGTGCTGCAGGTCTGTGGCTAACGATCGGTTCAGTGTGTGTGTGTGTGTGTGTGTGTGTGTGTGTGTGTGTGTGTGTGTGTGTGTGTGTGCGCGCTCTGGGGCCCCTCTGATGGTTGTATGATCTGCAGGTCTGTGGCTAACGATCGGTTCAGTGTGTGTGTGTGTGTGTGTGTGTGCGCGCGCTCTGGGGTGTGTGTGTGTGTGTGTGTGCCCGTCTGATGGTTGTATGATCTGCAGGTCTGTGGCTAACGATCGGTTCAGTGTGTGTGTGTGTGTGTGTGTGTGTGGTTGTATGATCTGCAGGTCTGTGGCTAACGATCGGTTCAGTGTGTGTGTGTGTGTGCGCGCGCGCGCTCTGGGGCCGTCTGATGGTTGTATGATCTGCAGGTCTGTGGCTAACGATCGGTTCAGTGTGTGTGTGTGTGTGCGCGCGCTCTGGGGCCCGTCTGATGGTTGTATGATCTGCAGGTCTGTGGCTAACGATCGGTTCAGTGTGTGGAAGCTGGGCATCACTCACGTCCTGAACGCCGCTCACGGGAAGATGCACTGCCAGGGCTGCCACCGGTTCTACGGCTCAACGGTGGAGTATTACGGCGTCCCCGCTGACGATTCACCATCGTTTAACTTGTCGGTTTACTTTCACCCCTGCGCTGATTATATAAAGGAGGTTCTCAGTTCTCCAGGAGGTAAAACTGTCTCAGTGTTTACACTCTTAAAGTGCTTTAAACTTCTTAAAAAGGTGCTTCACGGTCATGATGCCATACCGAAGAACCTTGTTTCGTCTAAATGGTACCTTTGACTGAATGCTTCTGTGTGGATCCAAAGATGGTTCTTCAATGGCAGGGGTCACCAAGTTCAGTCCTGGAGGGCCCGTGTCCTGCAGAGTTTGGCTCCGACCCTAATTAAACACACCTGAAGCAACTAATCACGCTCTTAGGTATACTTGAAACTTCCAGGCAGGTGTGTTGAGGGAGGTTGGAGCTAAACTTTGCAGAAAACCGGCCCCCATGGCATCACTGTGAAGCACCTTTATTATTAAGAGTGTACTCGACCCGAAGTTGAAAATGCAGCCCTGCACACTGAATATCATTCTGTTCGACTAGCTTAATACCAGCAGAGATGGTAAGATTGACTGTCTGAGGGCTATCCAGATATAAATGTCCTTCTGTTGTCTTCTACAGAGCGTGTTCTGGTTCACTGTGCGGTCGGTGTGAGTCGCTCGGCGTCTCTGGTTCTGGCTTATCTCATGATACACCAGCATCTTTCTCTGCTGGACGCTATTAAAACGGTCAAACAGCAGCGCTGGATCTTCCCAAACCGAGGCTTTCTCAAACAGCTGCGTGCTCTGATCTGACTCTTAAAAATAAAAGGGTTTCTCAGAAATGCCATGAGATCCATTTCGGGGTCCCCAAAGAACCCTAACCAGCGAGCAGTTCTTAATAACCATTTTTAAGTGTGAATATTTGATTAATCTTTTAAGCAAGATGTTAGCACACTTTACCTCTCATAAATACTTTGATGAATTACTTCAGTTTTATTGTATATTTAACAATACATGTATTTTTACCGTGAAATGTTTTCTTATAATTTATAGTGAAAAATAAAAGGTTCCCAAAAGTCAACATTATTATTATATATTTTCTCTATCATTTTTAGTTGGGCGTTTTGTTATATTTGCCCACAGCCAGATTGATTGATTGATTGATTTAATTATTTATGCTTTAATCAAACTCTTTAGAATATTTCACTATGATAAAAAGTTGTGGTTAGTTTTGTTAAAATAATCACTGCATTACCAAATGTTTATAATATTTAATAATTTCATTCAATAAAGAAAATGGTCATTATTTACTCCATGACATTTACCTTGTGTCGTTACAAACTAAATTTATGTTTGGGTTTTGTTATATTTGCTGATATTTATTCATTCAATTATTG
Organism: Schizopygopsis malacanthus; assembly: GCA_027474115.1. Classification (NCBI taxonomy): domain Eukaryota; kingdom Metazoa; phylum Chordata; class Actinopteri; order Cypriniformes; family Cyprinidae; genus Schizopygopsis; species Schizopygopsis malacanthus. The sequence continues at coordinate 1,811,757 of CM049883.1, forward strand.
AGTTTTTTCTGGCATTACCAGAATAATATCTCTTAAATTTCTAAATGTACTGATTTTGTTATTTATATATCTTCATTTCTGTATGCACACAGTTTATACGGTCTGTTAATCTACAAAAGTGTCTTGCACGGAGCAGAGCGGCATGATTTACGAAGCATCAGTTTCTGAATCAGAACGCAAAAGTGAAAGATTTCAGAAGATTATCAGAGAATAATGACTTACCTTTTAATAGTTTGACAGATGTTCTCATCGAAGGGGAACAGAACAGAAAGAGTGTACAGATCAGACGTGTGTGTGTGTGTGTGTGTGTGTGTGAGTGTGTGTGTGTGAGTGTGTGTGCGTGTGTAGATGTGAGTGTTTGTGCGTGTAGATGTGAGAGTGTGTGTAGATGTGAGTGTGAGTGAGTGTGTGTAGATGTGAGTGTTTGTGCGTGTAGATGTGAGAGTGTGTGTAGATGTGAGTGTAGATGTGAGTTTGTGTGTGTGTGTGTAGATGTGAGTGTGTGTAGAGTGAGTGTGTGTGTGTGTGTGTGTAGATGTGAGAGTGTGTGTGTGTAGATGTGTGAGAGAGAGTGTGTGTGTGTGTGTAGATGTGTGTGTGTGTGTGTGTGTGAGATGTGTGTGTGAGTGTGTGTGTGTAGATGTGAGTGTGTGTGTGTGTGTAGATGTGAGTGTGTGTGTGTGTAGATGTGAGTGTGTGTGTGTGAGAGAGTGTGTGTAGATGTGTGTGTGTGTGTGTGTAGTTGTGTGTGTGTGTGTGAGTGTGTGTAGATGTGAGTGTGTGTGTGTGTGTGTGTGTAGATGTGAGTGTGTGTGTAGATGTGAGTGTGTGTGTGTAGATGTGAGTGTGTGTGTAGATGTGAGTGTGTGTGTGTAGATGTGTGTGTGTGTGTGTAGATGTGAGTGTGTGTGTGTGTGTGTGTGTGTGAGTGTGTGTGTGTGTGTAGATGTGAGTGTGTGTGTGTGTGTGTGAGAGTGTGAGTGTGTGTAGATGTGAGTGTGTGTGTAGATGTGAGTGTGGGTGTGTGTGTGTGTGAGAGAGTGTGTGTAGATGTGTGTGTGAGTGTGAATGTAGATGTGTGTGTGAGTGTGTGTGATGTGAGTGTGTGTGTGTGTGTGATGTGAGTGTGTGTGTGTCTGTGTGCGCGTGTGTGGTGTGTGTGTGTGAGTGTGTGTAGATGTGTGTGTGTGTGTGTGTGTGTGAGAGTGTGTGTGTGTGTGTGTGTGTAGATGTGTGTGTGTGTGTGTGTGTAGATGTGAGTGTGTGTGTGTGTGTGTGTGTAGATGTGAGTGTGTGTGTGGGTGTGAGATGTGAGTGTGTGTGTGTGTGTGTGTGTGAGTGAGAGTGTGTGTGTAGATGTGTGTGTGTGTGTGTGTGTGTGTGTGTGTGTGTGTGTGTGTGTGTGTGTGTGTGTGTGTGTGTGTGTAGATGTTAGTGTGTAGACGTACGTGTCTCCGTGAGTAAGACTATCTGCACACACTGAAACACTAAACCGGGGAACAGCTGTTGTGTGAGATCAGTGCGTGCGCCACGAGTCCGGAGCCCAGATCATTATAAACACTCTTCCTCTGTAATTCTGGAAAGCAGCGATGGCCCGTAAATACAGCAGGAAAGAGTATCTGTCAGTCAAGGACCTGGAGAAAGTGTTGGACTCGTGTAAGTTAAACTTGCACCAGATCGATGAGGTCTGGCCAAACCTGTACATCGGGAACGTGTGAGTACGAGCTGCTCGAGTCTTCTGTTTGACAGCTAAACATCATATTTATACTATTATAAATGTGACCACTTATTCAAATAGACTTCACAACACTGATCTACATACTGAGATCAACAGACAACTATACGTTCACAACACATTTAAACTTGTGCGTTTCTGATATTCATTAATGCAGCACTTGTATACATCATTTAATTTTTTAGGACATTATTTTAGTTACTTGGATATTGATTGGATGGTGAAAAGTGGCCAATTTATACTAGAAACGTTTTTATTAGTTAAACTATTTTAATTTTTAATTTAATATTTTTGACATTAAAAAATATATATGATTATGAATTATTTTATTTCAGCAAGTTGCCTAGGCAGTATTTCTGTAGTTTAACATAAAAAAAGTAAAAATAATAAAAGCAATATTAAAAATAATAATAAATCTTATTTATGTTCTATAAATGATACTAAAATGACTGGAACGGAGGTGGAATTTGGTTGAACTCTTCCTTAAAGAAAGTGAACCAGGCTGATTTTGATATTGATATGTGACCAAAGACGATGTGAGAGAGTGTGTGTAGATGTGTGAGTGTGATTTCTATATCATTTCTATATCATTTCTCCGGTCAGAGGAATAGCACAGAACCGCGGCGCCCTGCAGAACCTCGGCATCACTCACATTCTGAACGCCGCTCACTCCAAGAGAGGGAGCATCGGGGACCAGAACTACTACGGCACTAGTTTTGTGTACTGCGGGATCCCCGCTGAAGACTCCACACACTTCGACTTGGACGTTTACTTCAAACCGGCAGCAGACTTCATTCACAAAGCTCTCAACGCTCCTGACGGTAAGACATCGCTCCAGAAGACGAGTAGTGTTGATCACGTTCTGAACACGCTCCTGGACTGACTGTGTGGGATTAATGAGCGCATGTTAATAAAACGGCTTCATAATCTTCCAGAGAAACGTAAACGCACTGCTTTACTCGGTAAAGACTTTTATGTTCATGTAGGTTATACAGTATGTGATAACCAATAGTGATTTAGGCTGAATCTGTAGCTGTCAACATATTGATACATTTGGTATTGATATTAAATAAATATATGATTTTATATTTGGATACATGGAGATGTTCTGAAGAGTGAAATAAACCTCCAGGTTCTACATTCAGGTCAAAAACAGAAGAAAATCAAGTCTTGTTCTACATTTAGTCAGCGTTGAATGTCCAGTTTCACTTGCAATATATTACTGAACTAATATGGGTTGAGAACTATATATTTAAAATATACATATTTTGCAAATATAATTTTACTAAGCATTTTTCGCTTGATTTTAGTAAACATATCAAGACATCTTAATTTAACAAAAATTGCACTTTACATGTGCAAACACACTTCCATTAAAAATATGTGTTTTTAAAGACATTTATACTATCTATTCATCACTAGATGCATTAAATTAACGAAAAGTGCCAGTACATTTATTTATAAATGTTACAAAATAGATATAAATACTTATTTTTTTTACTTTGTTCATCTGTGAATCCTGAAAAATCAAATGCATCAGTTTCCACAAAAATATTCAACATTGATAATAATCAGAAATGTTTCTTGAGCAGTAAATCAGTATATTATTATGATTTCTGAAGATCATGTGACACTGGAATAATGATATGTGAAACAGATATTCACATAGAAAACTGCTATTTTAAATGGTAACAATATTTCAGTGTTTTTGATGAAATAAATGCATCCCTGCTGAGCAGAAGAGACCTCTTTCTTATGTGAGGCTGAAGTGTTTTACTCACTGATGGAGGGTTGTGTTGGTCTCTCGAGGTCTGTAGAAACAGCTGTATTAATAGCTCAAGGCCATCAAATGAATCATTGCAAGGAATTGTGGGAGTTATTTGTACCAGCGAGGAGAGGCTGCGGTCACGTCTTCTATTAAAACCATAAAGTCTGTATGTGACCAGATCTCTGCCTTCCTCAGGAAAAGTTCTGGTGCACTGCATCATGGGAATGAGCCGCTCCTCGTCACTGGTGCTGGCGTACCTGATGCTGTATCACGACATGCCTCTGCACACGGCCATGCGGCGCGTCGTCCAGAAACG
>CM049883.1:1823075-1840575 GCA_027474115.1 Schizopygopsis malacanthus
TATTTAATATATAAACGTAACACATTTTTCTAAAATATATACATATGTGTGTATTTATATATTCATAATAAATATACACAGTACACACACATATATTATGTACACAAAATATTTTATTTCGGATGTGATTAATCATTTGACAGCTCTACTAATGAGCAGTTATTATGCACAACACAGGGTTATTATACTTAAAACTAAAACATTTTAGATACTTAAATACATGAAACATTAACTTACATAAAATAAAATGTCATTTTTTTCAGCTAGCTGCCAAGGCAAAAAAAATGTTGTTGTATTAAAATAGCCTAAAATAACTAAAAGTGAAATCAAATAAAGAAAAGCCATATAGACATATTTTTTTATATTCGAATAAAATTGGCATGACACACAACATAATTACTAAAACATTTTATAATTAATAAAAAAATATAATAGTATCTCAGTCACTGACACAATAGTTATTTCTTAATTAAATATATTTTTTTATAATTATAATAAAATAATTTAGTCTTTTTTTTTGTTGAGGAGAATTTGAGTGAGGAAAATGTCAAAATGCTAAAATAAATATTTTTTTTCTTAATGCAAAATATAGACATGTTCTTTATTCATGATATAATTTCATTGAAATATGCTTTTGATAACTTGTTTCTCACTAGGTAAGGTGCTTGTGCACTGTGCGATGGGTCTGAGTCGCTCAGCGTCGCTGGTTTTAGCGTATCTGATGATTCATGAAGGCATGATGCTGAGTGAAGCCATTAAAGCCGTCGCTCAACACAGGAATATCTGTCCAAACTCCGGCTTCATGGAGCAGCTGAGAGACCTGGACAAAACACAGCACTGCCAGAGCGCTTCACGGACCAGCACGCGTTCACTGATCACTAACACCGGACCAGCACGCGTTCACTGATCTCTAACACCGGACCAGCACGCGTTCACTGATCATTAGATACAGCTACACGATTATTCACATGAAGAACGATGATGACAACTTCTCTGACAGAGATGCATGATTCACAATCTGCCTAACACGCATGCGATGGAACTACATGATTTCATTTCTCAATTAAAACGTTTTTTTTAAGTTGTTGCATTTTCTGTTGTTGTCAAAGAAGTTCTGCTACTCCTTCTTAATGTTCAGAGACACAACGAGGTTCACAGTTTAACACCGTAGTGCTCTCACAACAACAAACGGATGGCAAGGGGTTAAAATGAGATGTCCATCCACATGCAGTCATTTCAGATTCATAAATATTATGAAGATTGTGCACAGTAAGACAAAGAATGTGATGTGCCTTAAGGTAAACAGAGTTCATTCAAAATATATTATTATACTTCAGTCATTAAAATATACTGTATACATGAAAACACTAAAATATATATAATCAGGACATCAAATATTTTACTATATTTCAATTATATATATATAAAAATGTAAACTATATGTAATCATGACATCAAACTTCTTAGAGTTCAGAGAATTGAATAAAATAATATATTTTACCAAATAAAAAGTATATTAGTAAAAATATGTAATTTGATCAATTTTCTGTTATTTAATACATTAAAAGAGCTCATTTAAAATGTAAACAATCTGTACCTGAATGAAGTTCATCTCAAAGATGCCTCAGCTGTCGGTCTGTTTGTGTCTCGTCTATATTTACCAGCACTCAAAGAGACACGTATCACTTACTGCATCACAACCACGCTCCACGAGGACGAGAGACCTGCCAGAAGAAGCTCAGAGAAACAACATGTGAGTCTAAGAACAGAAGAAGTCAAAGTTAAACCACACACAACCACGCTCCACGAGGACGACAGACCTGCCAGAAGAAGCTCAGAGAAACAACATGTGAGTCTAAGAACAGAAGAAGTCAAAGTTAAACCACACACACAACCACGCTCCACGAGGACGAGAGACCCGCCAGAAGAAGATCAGAGAAACAACATGTGAGTCTAAGAACAGAAGAAGTCAAAGTTAAACCACACACAACCACGCTCCACGAGGACGAGAGACCTGCCAGAAGAAGATCTAGAACAGAAGAAGTCAACCATCCACGAGGACGAGAGACCTGCCAGAAGAAGATCAGAGGAACAACATGTGAGTCTAAGAACAGAAGAAGTCACTTTATGTTCTCATTGTACACCCAGCTCTTTTATTTCAAAAGATCAATCTAACTAAATCCTCATAATGCATCTCATTAAAGAATGAGCACACAGGAAGGTGAGAAACAGGATGTTGGATACGAGACTCCGCCCATCTGTGACCTTTTGACCCTCCTGCTAAAGAAGCGTCGACCCTCCGGCGCCTATAATGAAGTCTGGCCCAACATCTACATCAGTGATGCGTACGTATTACACCACCGGACTCCAATGCAGCACTATTAGTCTTCTAATGAGCGTTAACTAATGAGTTCCACTTAATGTTTGACAGGACAAGAATGTGCTGTACCTTCAGTGTCGGGGGGGTGACGCATTGCAAATAACACGAGTTACGTAATAATAGTTACTTTTTTCAAGTAACTAGTAAAGTAGCGCATCACTTTTATTGACTGAGTGCGCCGTGTGAACATGATCTTACTGTAGATCTAATCTAGACTAAATATGAATGTGTATTAATTCATCACACTCGCAAAAAACAGATTCAGTATTCATCAAAATGAATTAAAACAGTGAAATACAAACTCAGAATATGACGCAAACCTGCAATAATTAAATATAATAAACAACACAAATATATCTAATCTCATTTTATTAACCGATGTGTTTGCTGCTGACCTTTGATGATCAGTTCAATCATATTAATAATCAAAAATTACTTTAGATAAACTAACAATTGTGTTTAATTGCTGAAGAGTGTTTTACGTCTCCTGTGTTCTTCTGTACAGACGTGATTTACTCGTCCTTCAGTCTGAGGTTTATTCATTACACTTTTTGATCTGAAAGGCTTTTATATTTGCTATAAATATAACTTCTTGTATTAAAAATAGGGGTGGGCAAATTAATTTTTTTAATCAATTAATCAATTAATTTTGGAATTAATCTAGATTAATCTGATTAAAATGTCTCATTTGATTTGCCGAAGGCAAGTATGTGTGCTACCTAATGCAAAAGTAAGTCTTTGAGAACGGGTTTCCAAGCCAGGTGGCGCAAAAGGGGCTCATCTCCTGTTTCCAAAATGCATCAAGTAAAAGCGTAATTAGTTGAAAATAAACTTTTTAAGATAGTGTTTACTAACTGTAACGAATTTTGAACAGGCCTATAAGAGGTTGTAACGTTTACATTATTGGGAAGCTTTTAAAAATAAATTTTCCCTGAAGCAAACCCGGCGGCTATCTTTGTTAGCCCCGTCTGATGTGGTAATTTCACTGTTAGGCATACCACAGGTTCGAAGCAGAGGGTACACGGGAGTATTCATTCACATGCAGTCCTGTTTGCTTAGCGCAACGTCGTTGTTATTCTGAGTGCAAATCGAATTAATGAAAGATGTATTAGGCACTTTTATCTGTATGCCAAGAATACGGAGATTTTAAGGCAAGTCACGCTGTCCTGCAGCAAACGCACTCACACAAACACTTCAATAGCCCATTTCTCTAGAACATCAAGAGCGGCCATGTAAATGACTACATACATCTTTCAGATGAAAAGCCATTGAGGTTGAGAATGATGTCCTGCCCGATGCACAGAATTAACTCTTCCATCACGAGTGATTCTCGCCCCCTCAGTACGAGGTATACAGCGAAAATATCAGGACAAGAGTATAGACACTCCCAACCCAACTTTGAGAATAGATTAACTAAGACTCGCGTTAACGCAGCACGTCTGGCCCACCACTAATTAAAAACAAACAATCAAACCCTGATATTTAACTCACTCATAAAAAGTAACGTCATCAACGCTGCACAAAAGTAACTTTCCCCGGACCTTTATATTCGCTCACATCGACACCATCACATGACCAATCAAGAGAGATTTGAGAGCTGATTTCTACTCGGACAGCGAAAGACAAGACACTACATCTAACATAGAGTATCACGGCGTGGAGGCCGCAGACAGCAGAGACTTTCACATCGCACCATTTTTCCACCCAACAGCCAGTTTCATTCATAAAGCTCTGTCTCAGCAAAGTAAGGCATTCTGCACTTTGTGACAATGAGTTTGCATTATATATGTTTCTGAATGTGTCTGTACATGTTTTTCAAATGTGCTATTAGTGTACAATACAAAAAATAAGAAAGTATACTTTCAGTCTACTTCTCAAAAATACACTTAAAATGACATACTTGAGGTATACTTATAGAAAAGTATATTAAGTCTAGACTTGTACTCAGTCTTTTGATCGAGATGTGCTTAAAAGTACAGTTAAGTATTCTACTCGGCTTGTAGTCGTGTTTAGTATTTTGATTAAGTAGCTTATTAAATACTTTTTTCACATGCTGTATAATAAACATGCATGATCAAGTCAGCTTTGGGGTGGAATAGCTTAGGTTAATAAAACTGAAAAGATAACTTACAAGTAAAAATGACACAACTACAAGTTTACTAAGAGTATACCTCAAAGTTTACTTTCACAAAAGTATTTAACTAGCAAACTATCAGTATAAGTTCACTTGTAGTACAAATTAAAAATGTAGTTCAAGTTTACTACTGTTACACTTCTTAAAAGTGCTTTTAATCTAGGCCAATTTAGTCCCGAGTAGTATTGAAACAGTACTCACAAGTATACTATTTGTACATGGATCACTACATTAAGTATACTTAATGAAATAAACTTGAAGCATACTGTTTTGTAAGTGATATTTTGGGGATATTATTGTGTTTATGCATTTAAATCAATAATTTACTATTCTAGGTCTCATTGTGAATGATTACTCAGTGACGTTATTCCAAAGAAAAGTGTTTGTCTGCATGTTTCATCAAAAAAAACACAACAAAATGACTAAAAGCTTGATCTGAAAATGAAAAATATGACATTTTTGGTATATAAAAAACACTTCAATTCAACAATTCCTTATGTAAAATGTAAAGACGCACCCTACAGTTTTCCTTGTTGAATGAATATTCAGTTTTACTTGAATGTGTTCTCTAGACATCTATGTGACGGCCGGGTTTGAACAGGTTAAACCTGCAGGTGTGATGGTAGATTGTGTTTTTCAGGAGGGGGGAAGGTCTTGGTTCATTGTGCCAGAGGAGTGAGTCGTTCAGCGACACTAGTGCTGGCGTATCTGATGATATACGAAAAACTTGCAGTCGCAGAAGCCATCAATGCGGTTTGTGTCCACCGGAACATTCTACCCAACGCTGGATTCCTTCAACAGCTGCGTCAGCTGGACTACAACCTCCACCCGCCATCTATTAGTATAAACCAATCTTTATTGACTCATTTAAAAGAATAATTCACCTGAAAATGCACTGTACTCACACCTCAAGTCATCCAATATATATATATGCTTCTTAATTGGAACAGATTTGGAGAAATGTAGCATTACATCACATGCTCACCAATGGACCCTCTGCGGTGAATGGGTGCCGTCAGAATGAGAGTCCAAACAGTTGATCTAATAATCCACACCACTCCAGTCTATCAATTAACAAGTCCATATTACAGAACAACGCCTCTCTTATCAAAGTCCTCAAACATATTTGTTTACGACTGTTTTGGCTTGTAAACAGAGCTTAATCTGTGCAGATTTCTCTCCTGATTCAAAGCAAGTTTTTCACTAGAGAAAGCTATGGGCTCATGAGGTAAAAAGGGTAAAATGCAATATGATAACTGATGGACTGGAGTGGTGTGGATTACTTATGGATTATTTTTATCAGCTGTTTGGACTCTCATTCTGACGGCACCCATTCACTGCAGAGCATCCATTGCTGAGCAATGTCGCATTTCTCCAAATCTGATGAAGAAACAAACTCATATACATCTCAGATGGCCTGAAGATGACAACATTTTCTTTTTTGGGGCGAACTATTCTTTTAAGAATGTGTAAACATGATATAATTAGTAGTTCTCACACTCCCCAAGGAGCATAGTCTGGGGGTTATTTTTTTTTTCTCCTCACTTTCCTCGTGTTATGCTGTAATTTTCTTCAATTCCCTGTCTTCCTGTCCTGTCCACCCCCTTGTCATATATGTATGTTATGTATGGGCAGGTTGATGGCTTATTTCACTGGTACTTGTGACTAAGTGACAATAAAGGGTTACTACTACTAATTACCATTTATGAAATGATGTAGAACAAACAAACAACAAATAAATAGTTCTCAGCATTAATTTGGGTTCACTATTAGTGCACTATGGTGTTCATGCCATGTCTTGTATCGGTTGACATTTGCAGAGAAATATATAAATGTATGTACTGTATATCGGCTCTCTCTAGTGAGAGACTGAGGGAATAGATCTCTAAAAATAACCCAGAATTTAACACCCACCTCCGGCCCGTCGTCAGACCAAAGCAGTCGACTCGGCTCAGCACCTCTCGACCCAACCTGAACACAAGAATACAGAGAAAGAGACCGATATTTAAGTCAGAAGCCATACTGAGACAACATCCAGCTGTTGATTTACACGTAAAATGAGACGTAGTTCTGCATTCAGCCTGGTTTTCGTCTAAGCTTCTGCCTTTGGGCCTTATATTTTACCCTCTCATCCGGTTTTCATCGAATGCGTGGTTGAAGATGACCTCGAGGAGGAAGTTTGGAGTGAAGTCAGAGGTTTCTGAAGAGAAAGAGGAATATGTGACACCAAACGGCTACGAGCTGGAGAAACACCTCACACACGGCAGCGTCGCATACACACACGTCAATGAGGTCTGGCCCAACGTCTACATAGGAAACGAGTGAGTCGCTTTGTTTGACTAACCCTAATATCAGTTGTGATGCTAATAATGATGCATACTATAACATTCACCCAATTATACAGTAAGTCTATTGATTATTTTCCTTAAACCATCACTAAAGTCAGAGCCAGTGTTGTTTTGTTGTGCTATATTATATTGTAAACCGCAACTCTATGATTTATTTACAATTACTTAAAGCAATAGTTATTCAAAAAATTAACAATTTGCTGAAAATGTACTCACCTTCAGGCCATCCGATATGTATATGAGTTTGTTTCTTCTTCATATTTGGAGAAATTTAGCATTTCCTCAAGCAATGGATGCTCTGCAGTGAATGGGTGCCGTCAGAATGAGAGTCCAAACAGCTGATAAAAACATCACAATAATCCACTAAAGGCAATCAATTATCCTAATGTCTTATGAAGCAAACCACTGTGTGTTTGTAGGAAACAAATCCATCAATTAAGACATTTTAACTTTACAAATACAGCCAGTCAGTTACTTACACACAAATGTGAAATAGAGTCAATAAAGACAGTAGACGAATACCGTTAATGGTCGTTTTGTTTAGGGTTAGGTAACCGCCACACATGAAAAAATACCATAGTAATTTATAGTAAACACCAGTGTTTTTGAACCATACTTAAGTGTATTATACTGTATATAATATAGTATTTACAACACTTTATTAATGAATGCTACAGCACACTGTAGTGAACTGATAAACTGTAATAAATACTGTAGTATACTTTAGTTGTACTACAGTAAACTGTAGTGTATTGTGGTATAATACGCCCTATAGTTGTAGAAAACGTAGTCCAGTATTTGGTATTTTATATATATTACTATAGTATCGCAGCACATTACATTTGATGGATTTTGATTGGCTCTCGTTTCTCTATTTTGTCGTTATATTGTTGTAGTTGTGGAGAGTTTGGGCGATTTTTATAGGCTTACAATCATCGTTGACTGAACCATATGGAAAAAATACTCCACCTGGACCAGTCTAAGCTGTTGTGTTCCTGTGAAGAGAAACAGCAAAGGACCGATACAAGCTGAAGACGATGGGCATCACGCACATCCTGAACGCTGCGGAGGGCGAGTGGAACAGTGTGGATACCGGAGCTGAATACTACAGAGACATGGACGTGCATTACTACGGGATCACGGCGGAGGACGTTCCTACGTTCAACCTCAGCCAGTACTTCTATTCAGCTGCAGAACACATCCAGCAGACCCTCAGAGACCCCCAGAGTGAGCTGAAACACGAATCAGCATACTACCGGTTAATATAAGACATTAGATTCATGTTAAAACCTTTCGATCTAAAGCAGTGGTTCTCAACCAAGGGCCCTCGTCAAACGTCCAAGGGATCCCAAGATGATTTAAACAAGTATTAGATATTATTTTAATTCACCCAACAACATTTTTTAAAGATTTAGGATTCTCAAGGTCAAGGTTTCTTTATTCGTCACATAATAAATTATACAGGGTATAATCAGAAGTGAAATGTAAGTGAAATCAGGTCCGCTCAGCGGACAGTGCAAAAGAATACAAATAACAATTATATAAAAGTAACAACACAAGAGCATATATATGGTAAAAAAAGAGAAATAAGAGTAAAATGTGCAATGAAATAAAAAGTGCAAAACAATAAGATGTGCAAAAAACAGTATACTGGGCTTAATAAATAGTAATATGAACAAGAAGATTCTTGCAAATATCTTGGTGTACCTGGATATTTGAGAAAGCCTCGTTTTAAAAAGTAGGATTTATAGACCTTCAAAAGTCATTTCTATAATTAATATGCATAGTTGAAATGCAAGTTGAACATTCAAGTAGAAATTGTAAATATATATATTTTTTAAATCCTTATATCCTATAAATCAAAGACTGGAAAAGTCATGCAAATTCATTGGTTTAAAAGAGTTGGATCATGCTTACTTTACTTTTTTATCCATTACTAATATTTATATATACGTACATATTGTAGTTTGGCAGAAAGAGTTAATGTGGGGTTAATTTTTTTTTCTTGTGGACAGTTGAGGACCTCCAAGTGAAAAAGGTTGATAACCACTCATCTAAAAATCTTCTGCTTGAATGAATTGCTTTACAAAGCTGTTTTAAAAAATTAAGATTAAAATGAATGAGCTGGAACACGTTGAAGGAGAAGCACCGTTAAGTGCACATCACACATGTTCCTCCTTCAATATGTTTAAAAGCATCCCATAATGCACCTCATGAAGTTGGCTGATGAAAGTCCAGACTGAGCAGAGCTTAATATAAACGCTTAAATATAAAAAATGAAATGAATTAAAAAGCTTAAATATAAAAGAGCTCACTTTCTTTCGATCACAACATCATTCCCAGACTTACTTTTATGTTATTTCAGAGTTTTCATCACTTATTCTAACATGTGGAAGATTTTCAAAATAAGCTCCACACACTGCTGGGTGAGGTGAGGTTGTCATCTTGCCCTTTATTTCTCCAGATAAGCTTCTGATCCACTGCGTGATGGGCCGCAGTCGCTCCGCCACACTCCTCCTGGCCTACCTGATGATCCACGAGCACATGACGGTTGTAGACGCCATCGACCACGTCAAGCGCCGGCGCCGCATCATCCCAAACTGGGGCTTTCTGAAGCAGCTGAGAGAGCTGGACACACACCTGCTGGAGCAGAGAAGAGCTCAAAACACACGAGAGGACGACAGCGCAGATACTTAAACAAAACCACATCGACTGACAGTAGATACGAACTATCTGTTTACCTTTCTGGATGTAGACAATGGCGGCCAGTGAATGGTGTTAAACGTGTTTAGTGTGGTTCTAAATAAAACATAAGAGGGAATGCTAACGGAAAGATTTTTCCAGGTATTAGAGCTTCTTTCTATCCAGTTATGAACACACACGCACGCGCACGCACACACGCACACACACACTAAAAAAAACTTGAAATAAAAAATTCATAATATTAAAATTTTAACTTAATTTGTTTCATATAGTTGCCAAACCGACATTTCTAATTTCAGTATGTCTACTATATCTATACACACATATACACACACATGTAATAAATGTATTATATATATAAATAAATAATGTACTAAAATAGACTAAATTAAAAAAAGTAAAAAATAAATATATACATGAGAACAATAACAAACACAAGTGACAAAAACACAAAAATTACTAAAATGAAATATACAAATAAAAATGATTAAAAACACTGATCCTAAACCTTAAAACAGTGACGTACAACTTTGGAACAATTGCAATCTTTTTATTAAACTGGTCAGTTGAACGATTCAGTTCCATAAGCAGAAAGAACAAGTGGAATATTTTCCCACATCAGATACAGCTTATGCGTATTTAAAGACTTGTGCGTTTAACATACAATTTGGTATTTCGAAGTAACAGTATATATACCTGAAAAACATCAACTTGCTAAGCAAAATTCCTATTATATTACTTTAATTTACTACTATTATTTTCGAGAATTATAAATGCACTTACTTAAAATGATATCATAGATCTTTAATAGATTAAATACAGAAATGTAGTTCTTGCAATGTAGCATAAAAACAGATCCAAGACAAACCATACACGAATTCATCGAGTGTAAATGTGGTCGTTTCCATCCTGATAAATGCCCGTTAGAACGTGTGTAAACGAATGCAGAGGCACGCAGGTTGTGTTGCTGGAATTTCAGAACAACAAAAAAAAAAAGAGATGGAAAGATTGCGTATCGGGAAATATGAGGGAGTTAATGGAAGTCGGGTTTCTCCGGGAAAGTGCAGCCGACTCGCCGGATGATGACATGAGCGGCGTAGTGACCTGCACGGATACACTCTTCCAGCGGCTTCTCCTGAACCAACTCCGACAGGAACCCTGCAGGATACAACACCAACATAGTTCATGTGTAGCTCCGTTCTAAAGCATAGTGAGGCGTCTTGTTATCTACTGTACTCGTTCCATAGGCAGCATCCTAATCCTAGTTCTTCTGCTTTGAGTCTATGGAAGCCCGTATAACCATATGGTCAAAACTAGTGAAACTTGGCACACGGATCGAGGACAGTCTGAACATCAACCACAGATAATTTGGAGTCTCTAAATCAAACACTCAAGCACCAACAACTGTTCAAAGTTGCACTCAGACTTATACTAATAACTTTTGAACTGTAATGGCTAGAAACACATGACTTTCCTCCTAGATTTGAGCAAAAATCTAATCAAATCATCTTCAGACCATGGCAACAAAAAACATTTATTAGTTAGATGTGAGGCTATTTCTCTGCAACGCGTTTAGCTTATTCAGAACAAACATGGGCTGCGTTCCACTTCGTGAAGTTTATATGGACAGAGCCTTGACCCCTCAGTTTTGACCCGAGGGAGCGAGTCTGCTTCATATGTAATCATACCTGTATACATATAAACACTGCACCAAACAAATTTGTAAGGGGAAAATGTAAACAATAATCCAACTGTATAGCGGATTCTAAGTGATCAAGGGCTTAGGACGTTCCAGTTCAATGTAATCAATGACGTACATCCAAGTAAACTAGACAGAGGGAAGTTTGCGAGTGAAGGGCATAAAAACCCAAACTGGAACGCATAAGAACCATGACCTGAGGCTCCCTCCACAGCGCCACCTAGTGGCCTGGAGATATGAAAAAAGGACATTTTTGCTTATAATATCTGAACAGTTTGGCCAAAAATCACAAGACTCGTCTCTTTAGATTTGGAGAAGCATACAGAGCAAACGATACCCAATTTTACCATTTTTATTGTAAAATGCTATATTTTATAATCACATTGGCGCATCGTATCAAACACCATGGCCATCGACACCATGCCCTGAAGGTAATCAAAAGGTCTTCATCTACTTAAAATATTGCTTATAAATACATATACATACTGTATATAGTTTATATGCACTGAAATAAAAATGTGGTTTAGAATTTACTTTGTGTTAAGAATATTCACTGAGAATATGCAAATAATTACACAAAAATGGCAAGTAACACACTGAATGAAACATGACAATTATAAGTACAAAGACGTAATTTCTTGTAAAATGTCCTCCAATAATCTAGTTGTAACTTCTATAAATCAAATACAGTGTACTTTAGCATGATATTAATTAGGGATGCACCGAAATGATAATTCTTGGCCGAAACCGAAATAAATTATGGCTCAAAAACATCAAATCAAGGCATATATAAATTAATATTAAAGTTTCAAGAATAAATCTTACAAATTATGCAAATATTTATTTAGCTAAAATGACAGAATAAAATAAAAACTAAAATGACGACCCCATCATGTGTACTTTAATAATGTACCTCTGAAAGATTGTAAAATGAAATGTTCCATAAAAACAAAGTGCATTTAGCGTGTATTTAAATATTTTCTCTGTACCTACAAGGCACAGAACATGCAACTGCTTAGTACAACAATGTCCACCTTCAACATAGATCAAAATATGTCAGGACTTCAACAACAAATGCACCAAGAATCGATGTCTAAAAATATTTAAACCGGAAACATTTTCAGGTTTTTCTTTATCTTCTCTGCTTTACCTGAAGTCTGCTCCTTTCGGCAGAAGCTGTCCGTGGGTCTTTCTCACAAACAACCTGTTGCTTCAGAGAATTATGGAAACATCAAAGATGATCTGATTCCGAACCCATCCAGATGTTGTGATGGACGTACCCACAGTGGCCACAGTGTCTTCTCTGCCCTGAGTGAAGACCACGATCCTCTGCCTGTTCTTATTGACTTTGGGCAGAGACTGAACCCTCCTCGCGATCTCAGCGATGTCTTCTGTCTGCAGGAACACGAGCATCGGAGGAAGATGATGATTATACACTTCTGAGAGCATATTATAGGAGCAGTTCATCCAGAAATGACCATTTCTTCTTTCGTGTTCAGTGTGAACTCACCTCAAAGCCTTGCTCTTTTGCAAATGTAGCAGCTTCCTGTAAAACAAACATCAAGCGATCAATGACAATGAGAAGATACATGGAAAGGAAAAGCAATCCAATCAAACTCTTCTCTGATTGGTGGTTTCATCTTAACCCTATAAAGTCTACTGTATCATATTTTATATGCAAAACAGGCCTCTAAATGATCGACATGAGCAAAACTTTGCTACTACTAATCTACTACAGGTCTTCTGTCTTTAAAATTTAAAGGTCTTTTAGTGTAATAGTATGATTTTTATGAGGTAAACGTCAGAATAACTGTAGTAATATTTCCCAGACTGAAGCAGCTCGGCTTTACTTGATTCTCCATCAATCATGTTTTAGTCTTAAATCTGATCATCAGGATCTTTTGTTACTTTCACTGTTCCTCAGCGGAGGAATGATCTTCATCACATCTTCTGAGGAGCGTTTGTTACTTTCACTGTTCCTCAGCGGAGGAATGATCTTCATCACATCTTCTGAGGAGCGTTTATTACTTTCACTGTTCCTCAGCGGAGGAACGATCTTCATCACATCTTCTGAGGAGCGTTTGTTACTTTCACTGTTCCTCAGCGGAGGAATGATCTTCATCACATCTTCTGAGGAGCGTTTGTTACTTTCACTGTTCCTCAGCGGAGGAATGATCTTCATCACATCTTCTGAGGAGCGTTTGTTTCTTTCACTGTTCCTCAGCGGAGGAACGATCTTCATCACATCTTCTGAGGAGCGTTTGTTACTTTCACTGTTCCTCAGCGGAGGAACGATCTTCATCACATCTTCTGAGGAGCGTTTGTTACTTTCACTGTTCCTCAGCGGAGGAACGATCTTCATCACATCTTCTGAGGAGCGTTTGTTACTTTCACTGTTCCTCAGCGGAGGAACGATCTTCATCACATCTTCTGAGGAGCGTTTGTTACTTTCACTGTTCCTCAGCGGAGGAACGATCTTCATCACATCTTCTGAGGAGCGTTTGTTACTTTCACTGTTCCTCAGCGGAGGAATGATCTTCATCACATCTTCTGAGGAGCGTTTGTTACTTTCACTGTTCCTCAGCGGAGGAATGATCTTCATCACATCTTCTGAGGAGCGTTTGTTACTTTCACTGTTCCTCAGCGGAGGAATGATCTTCATCACATCTTCTGAGGAGCGTTTGTTTCTTTCACTGTTCCTCAGCGGAGGAATGATCTTCATCACATCTTCTGAGGAGCGTTTGTTACTTTCACTGTTCCTCAGCGGAGGAATGATCTTCATCACATCTTCTGAGGAGCGTTTGTTTCTTTCACTGTTCCTCAGCGGAGGAATGATCTTCATCACATCTTCTGAGGAGCGTTTATTACTTTCACTGTTCCTCAGCGGAGGAATGATCTTCATCACATCTTCTGAGGAGCGTTTATTTCTTTCTCTGTTCCTCAGCGGAGGAACGATCTTCATCACATCTTCTGAGGAGCGTTTGTTTCTTCAGCATTGCATTATATGTTTGGATCATTTACATCTCATCTTACTAAGACATATTATTGAATATACAGAGTGATGACTGATATTTACATCATTTTATGTCAGTATCTGCTCTACTGCTATATAGATCTAATTGATTTTACATTACAAGCATCATAAATACATTATAGAAATATCAGCATCTGAACCAAATTGCATATTTGTGCTCAGTTTGAGTCTGAACAAAATTGAGCTGTTTTTTCCTCACTATATTAGACTATATGAGCCATAACAGCCAGATGGATCAGATCATACTTCACAAAAAACACATTGACAATTATTTCATACATCATGCTTTAGGGTTAAAAGCATTCATACGCTACAGAGATGCACAAACACTAACGAGGAACATGAAGACGACAGCGATCTGAAGACTCACCGTCTCGTTTCCGAAGACGATGTCAACGTACGGCATGACCTTCATCAGCGGCTCTTTGAAGAACTGGCTGATGAAGGGCGCCGAGAGGTTCAGACCGAAGATCTTGTTGTTGTCAGACGCGTGATTGGCCACTTTGAGGATGGACTCTGGAGACACGGTCAGGAAAAAGCCCTGCAGGACAGACATTAATACATCACTAGTTTCTAGCCTAAGCTCCAGCTGCTGATACATCTCTCTATTCTCCCATTCGTACACTCAAACACACACGATGGCCAATACGAAGCACTTACTGCGATGTAGTAAACGCTTGCTTTCTCTATCAGACTCCAGTTACTATCAACATCCAGGTGTTTCTCTTTATTATAGCAGTTTGCTGCTGCCAGGTTTGCAACCAGAGACCTGCAAACACACAACAGCAGTCAAACAGTGTGTGTGTGTGTGTGTGTGTGAGGAACACTGTGTGTGTGTGCGCGTGTGTGAGAGGAACACTGTGTGTGTGTGTGGAACACTGTGTGTGTGTGTGTGTGTGTTTGTGTGTGTGTGTGTGTGTGAGTGTGTGTGTGCGTGTGGAACACTGTGTGTGTGTGGAACACTGTGTGTGTGTGTGTGTGTGTGTGTGTGAGGAACACTGTGTGTGTGTGTGTGTGTGTGCGAGGAACACTGTGTGTGTGTGTGTGTGTGTGAGGAACACTGTGTGTGTGTGTGTGTGTGTGTGTGTGTGTGTGTGTGTGAGGAACACTGTGTGTGTGTGTGTGTGTGTGTGTGTGCGTGTGTGTGTGCGAGGAACACTGTGTGTGTGTGTGTGTGTGTGCGTGTGTGTGTGAGGAACACTGTGTGTGTGTGTGTGTGTGTGTGTGTGAGGAACACTGTGTGTGTGTGTGTGTGTGTGTGTGTGTGTGGAACACTGTGTGTGTGTGTGTGTGTGTGTGTGTGTGTGGAACACTGTGTGTGTGTGTGTGTGTGTGTGTGTGTGTGTGTGTGTGTGTGAGGAACACTGTGTGTGTGTGTGTGTGTGTGTGTGTGTGTGTGTGTGTGCGTGTGTGTGTGAGGAACACTGTGTGTGTGTGTGTGTGTGTGTGTGTGCGTGTGTGTGTGAGGAACACTGTGTGTGTGTGTGTGTGTGTGTGTGTGTGTGAGGAACACTGTGTGTGTGTGTGTGTGTGTGTGTGTGTGTGTGTGGAACACTGTGTGTGTGTGTGTGTGTGTGTGTGTGTGGAACACTGTGTGTGTGTGTGTGTGTGAACACTGTGTGTGTGTGTGTGTGTGTGTGTGTGTGTGTGTGTGTGTGGAACACTGTGTGTGTGTGTGTGTGTTTGTGTGTGTGTGCGTGTGTGTGTGTGAGGAACACTGTGTGTGTGTGTGTGTGTGTGTGTGTGTGTGCGTGTGTGAGGAACACTGTGTGTGTGTGTGTGTGTGTGTGTATGTGTGTGAGTGTGTGTGTGTGTGTGTGTGAGGAACACTGTGTGTGTGTGTGTGTGTGTGTGTGTGTGTGTGTGAGGAACACTGTGTGTGTGTGTGTGTGTGTGTGTGTGTGTGCGTGTGTGTGTGAGGAACACTGTGTGTGTGTGTGTGTGTGTGTGTGTGTGTGTGTGTGTGTGTGAGGAACACTGTGTGTGTGTGTGTGTGTGTGTGTGTGTGTGTGTGTGTGTGTGGAACACTGTGTGTGTGTGTGTGTGTGTGTGTGTGTGTGTGTGTGTGTGTGTGTGGAACACTGTGTGTGTGTGTGTGTGTGTGTGTGTGTGTGGAACACTGTGTGTGTGTGTGTGTGTGTGTGTGCGTGTGGAACACTGTGTGTGTGTGTGTGTTTGTGTGTGTGTGCGTGTGTGTGTGTGAGGAACACTGTGTGTGTGTGTGTGTGTGTGTGTGCGTGTGTGAGGAACACTGTGTGTGTGTGTGTGTGTGTGTGTGTGAGTGTGTGTGTGTGTGTGTGTGAGGAACACTGTGTGTGTGTGTGTGTGTGTGTGTGTGTGTGTGTGAGGAACACTGTTTTATATCCGAACGGACAGAGTAAATCAAAGTTTGAACGCTGCATTAGTGCACAGATAGAGTTAACACTTCAATAAAGATGAAACTGTATATCGACAATGTTAGCAGCTTAGTTGATAATGAAATAATACAGGAGTATTAAGCAGTTACCATAGTTACAGTTACATTGTTATGATGCTTAATCTCATCAGTCATATTTTTTAATTATCTGAAATAGTTATATTAGAGTTTCCCGGGATAAAACAGTGTTTTAGGTATATTACAATGGCTTGATGTTTTTTCTTTGTATGAATTGTGATAAACAAATAAAAGGTTTGATTAATTTACTCTGCCATTCAAATTTTTAAGTAAGATTTTTTTTTGCAATAAATTCATTTTATTTGAGAAGGATGCATTAAAATGATCAAAAGTGTCAGTAAAGACATTTATGATGTTACAAAAGATTTTTATTTCAAACAAATGGTGTTTAATTGAAATTTGTTAATCAAGGAATCCTGAAAAATACAAATATTGTGCAGCACGACTGTTTTCAACATTGATAATAATCAGAAATGTTTCCTGAGCAGTAAACCAGTATATTATTATGATTTCTGAAGATCATGTGACACTGAAGACTGCAGTAATGATGCTGAAAATACAGCTGTGCATCACAGAAATAAATTACATTTCATAATTTATTCACATAGAAAACCCTTATTTTCAACTCTAATACAGTATTTCTGATCACATGATGAGCAGAAGAGACTGCTTTATTTCTGACCTGTTGTCTCCAGTAATGCAGGCCGCACACGTTCCTGTCGGCTCTTGACTCTGCTGATAATAATGAGCATCAACATGAGCTTCAGC
>CM049883.1:1848075-1860575 GCA_027474115.1 Schizopygopsis malacanthus
AATGAAGCAATCATTATCATTTTACAGTTGTACTATAAAAATGTAAATTATTCATAATATATTTTTCAGAATTTGTTTTTTTTACAGTGAAATATTATACTAGTATTATTTATTTGTTAATATTTCTCTTTTTAGTACAACTAAAATAATAGTATTGTAGTAGTACACACACACACACACACACACACACACACACTAAATTTGTCAAATTGTGCACCCCTGCAAACAAGCACAGGGTATATTTTTTTTATTGCATTTTATCTCAATTTTATAAGAAAAATCAGTTAGAATTTTTTCCCCAAATAATGCAGTACTAAAAAACAACAGCAAAATAAAAATGTCTTCCAATATCTTCCATCTAGTCTCAGTTTGGTTTGCTTTTGAGTTTTTTTTGCTATCTTAAAAACACAATCAAAGTGGGATTAAAAGTAAGATTCTGGATTCATCTTAACCAGGCTTTGCTCTTCTTACCTGCAGTAAGTTGGTTCGTATGCGTTTGTCTGTGCACTGTTTGGCGACCTCTTTGGCGAGGCGCGTGACCTCGTCTGAGGCTTTGGCGATGTCTTTGGCGCACTGGATGAGCGCTCTCTTATTCCCGCTGGCGCCCCGGACCAGTCGAGACATCTCGGCCATCAGCAGAGCCATGCGCTTGGCGGCTCCGATGATGTCATTACCCTGCAAGAAACCATCGTTTAATATCCTGCTCGTCAGCGCAAACCCAACCGGCAGACTCGAGCAGACTCGCCTTGCTGGACCACTTGCGGGCCTCGTCGTGCAGCTGCCGGGCGGCCACCATCATGGGCTCGCTGATCATCTCTCCGGCCTGCTGCTCCGGGAACTCCTCGTCCTTCTCCTCCGGCGGCGGAGGTCTGGGTGGAGGCACTTCACCCTCCGGCAGGGGCGGTTTGGGAGGAGCGGCGGTGTCGCTGATCTGAAGGAGAAGCAGTATTGGGTGTTTAAAGGGGTGCATCAGATGCAAAATCTGATTTTTCTCAGTAAATATATTTCTAAAGGTGCTGTTGAAACTTTCTTCAGATGTCGGTAACAACCCAAGTAATCCATATATACAAAAAAAATGAAACAAATAAGTACAGAAATTAAAAAGTGATTTTAGCAAAGGACCAAGTCCCAAAACACACTTGTAGCCAATCAGCAGTAAGGGGGCGTGTCTTATACTGATAGAGAGAAGAGAGCGCTCAATTTGAGTGCACAGAACGGATATTAGCAAATCAACAGAGATGGCAAAAAAAATAAAATAAGGAATATATTGGAGGAACAAAACATTAAAAAGAAGGATTACGATCAGGCAAGAGAAAGGTCCGGTGTAAATATCATACGTATGTGTGGGGCGGAGATTTCAAAATAGGGGCGAGGTCCTGTTGGGGTCTGGGCGTGTTTGTTTTGGTGCTTTCAAATATGCTTAGTGCACTTTTAAGTTGCGTGTAATAAAATTGAATGTGTTTAATACTTTTTTTACACGCTGTAAATGTGTGTCGGCATTGTGTGTACACAACCACCCTATAATGATACAAATCCACCCAGTGCTTTTTTTTTAAATCCTCATAAATAATAAACCTTTTCTCAGATTCTTGGCTATGTGATGTCACACAGACCGAGGCCCCTCCCACAATTATTAATTAACGCTGTTGTTTTACCTTAGACCCGCCCTGAGTGAGCCGTCATCAGTCCGCCATTGTTTCAATGCTGGAGACAATAATGTCTCCTAAGTGATTGAGGTGCTTTGTTGTTAGATGTAATAATGAACATAGCAGTTGTCATTTATTCCTGACATCTCGAAGATGCAGAGAATTACATTTGTTTTTGAAGGGAATGCGCCCTCGATCAGTCTAAATGCATTTATGTTTGCATGAATCATTCGTGATCCAGCTTCACCTCCAGAAGAAGAGAGTATAAGGTTTTTTATTTGCAAATCGCCTTGTTCCGCGTCTAAATGTGGCTAAAGCTAACAGAGAATGGCTCGTCACTCCAGGGAAGAGAGGGGCGGGGTGAGTAGAGCTCATTAGCATTTAAAGGGACATGCACCGAAACGGCTCGCTGTGAAGAGAGCTGTTTTTGGCGAGGTAAATAGGGTGTTGTTTTACACTACCTTTGAGAAGTTGAGAAGCATGTTATAGACTTTTCATAAAGACCCTAAAGAATCATAACTTGGGCATCTGATGTCCCCTTTAAAACCGTGCTGGTGCAGTAAATGCGAGCAGCTCAGGTGTCTGCGGTGAATCTGACCTGCAGGTTCTCCAGGTCTGGAGGTGGAGGAGGGAAGTCCGGCTCCTGAGGCTGGAACGCCTCCTGGACTTTAGACACGGCACCCAGGATCTTATAACCCGAGTCCAGAAAGCCCCTCTGAAGGCCTGTCCAGGAAGACAATGGTCATAGGTTCAACTAAGGTGATTTAAATAAATACAGTATCTCACAGAAGTGAGTACACCCCCCTCACATTTTATTATATCTCTTTTCATGTGATAACACTGAAGAAATGACACTTTGCTACAATGTAAAGTAGTGAGTGTACAGCTTGTATAACAGTGTAAATGTGCTCAAAATAACTCAACACACAGCCATTAATGTCTAAACCACTGGACACAAAAGGGAGTACACCCCTAAGTGAAAGTGTCCAAATTGGGCCCAAAGTGTCAACACACACACACAACACACACACACACACACACACTCAACCACTCTTCACTCAAATCTTTAGAAGTGCACTCGATAAAAAAGAAAAAAGTGATGCTAGTCTATGTGCTTATGATGCTGGGTACTGTGGTGTTGCTATGCAGCTAACGTCTTTCTGTGTGTCTCACCTTGGTCCTGTATGTTGCCGGCCACGGCTTTGGCGTTCATGACCATTGGTGAGATGGTTCTGCTGAGCTCGTCAGACGCCGCTTTCACCGTCTCTCTGAACTTGGGGTCCTCGGAGTTCTCCATCTCTCGCTTCGCCACGAGCAGGATCCGATTGGCTCGCCGGGCGATGCTGGTTGCCCCGGCGACCAGCATCTGAGGCTGGTGATTGGCCATGGCTACCTGACACTTGTCCAGATCTTTCTTGATGGCTTCTTCTGATGCATTCAGCAGAGACCTGGTGTCGATCGCTTCATCCACCAGACCTGAGAGAGACAGAGAGAGAGTTGGGATTTGTTCATGTGCATTGAAAATAACAGTAAACACAGTCCCTATTCAGACAAACATTCTGATTTCAACCTAGTTTTACTGTATTCTTTCCACATCATAGTTTTCTAATTTGTTTTGAGCTTTGCCAAATACTATAACTATTTTTTTCATCGCTCTTTGCTAGTTTTCTGGGTAAAATAATCATTTGTGGATCAAGTACTGCTGGTACCCAGTCTGATAACTACTGACAATAAAATAAAATAAAATTAAAAACAATATAAAAATGTAATAAATATATTAGATCCTGTCTGATATAAATTATATTTATTGAAAAAAAATAACAAAAATAATAAAAATATTTAAATGTTAAACAAAAATCTGAATTAAAAGTAAATAAGTAAAACTAAATACATTACATAGATCAATAGATAACCTTTTGCCTGACGTAAAAAAATTATTTCATTTTATTTTAAGTAAATATATTTTTAAGTAAACTTAAAAAATATGTAAAATAAAAAAATACTACAGTATGAAATAAAACCTCAAATAAATTAAATAAATAAAAAAATATAAGCGATAGATAGATTACAATGTTTAATTAAATTTATTAAAAATAAAATAATATTAAATGAAAATCAAATATGAATTAAAATTCTATAAGTAAAAATAAATGCATTATATAGATCGATATATAGCATTCTGTCTAAATAACAAAAATGTAAAATTAAATAAAAATACATAAAAAACAATATTAAATACAAAATTAAATAAATACAAAAATATAAGCTATAGATGGATAGATGGATAGATAGAATCCTGGTTGACATAAAACGTAATAAATCTTTATTTTAATAAAAATAACATGATATTTTAATTAAATTGATTAAAAAAAAAAAAAATCAATAAGTAAAAATAAATGCATTACATAGATCGATATATAGCATTGTCTAAATAACAAAAATGTAAAATAAAATAAAAAAATAAAAACAATATTAAATAAAAAATAAAATAAATACAATTGAGACAGATAGAGCTGATGTCATAGTTCAAATGTGTCACCCGTCATTTTCTCGACATTGTCGATCCACTGATTCTTCATGGTCTCAAAGTGTTCAGAAGCCGCCTGGTTTCCAGGATTCTTCAGGAGGATCCGAGCTGCAGAGACGACCTGAAGATAAACACTATTACAAACCGGACGTATGCACAGTCAGTTTGACTTGGCTTCAGTGGTGTGTGACTGTGTCTGTTACCTGAGGAGTCAGATCTCTGGCTGATTTGACGGCCGCCTGGATCCCCTCCACCGTGCTCTTGTTGGCGGTGCCGACTGCGGCAGCTTTCTCCGCCGTGGCTCCCAGACGACCCGCGTGATTCTCAAAGTTTCTGGCCCGCTCCTCAAACATCTGATCACACACACGATCAAATCACACGGAGGAACACAATCTGCTCCGGCACCAGTGTGTGTGTGTGTGTGTGTGTGTGTGTGAGAGCGTGTGTGAGTGAGAGAGCGTGTCTGTATCCGTGTGCGTGTGTGCATGTGTGCGTGTGTGTCTGTGTGCGTCTGTGTGCGTGTGCGTCTGTGTGCGTGTGCGTCTGTGTGCGTGTGCGTCTGTGTGCGTCTGCGTCTGTGTGCGTCTGCGTCTGTGTGCGTCTGCGTCTGTGTGCGTCTGCGTCTGTGTGCGTCTGTGTGCGTCTGCGTGCGTCTGCGTGCGTCTGCGTGCGTCTGCGTCTGCGTGCGTCTGCGTGCGTCTGTGTGCGTCTGTGTCTGTGTGCGCCTGCGTCTGTGTGCGTCTGCGTCTGTGTGCGTCTGCGTCTGTGTGCGTCTGCGTGCGTGTACGTGCGTCTGTGTGCGTGTGCGTCTGTGTGCGTGTGCGTCTGTGTGCGTGTGCGTCTGTGCGCATCTGCGTCTGTGTGCGTCTGCGTCTGTGTGCGCCTGCGTCTGTGTGCGTCTGCGTCTGTGTGCGTGTGCGTCTGTGTGCGTGTGCGTCTGTGTGCGTGTGCGTCTGTGTGCGTGTGCGTCTGTGTGCGTGTGCGCCTGCGTCTGTGTGCGCCTGCGTCTGTGTGCGTCTGCGTCTGTGTGCGTCTGCGTCTGTGCGCGTGTGTCTGTGCGTGTGTGTGCATGTGCATCTGTGTGCGTGTGCGTCTGCGTCTGTGTGCGTCTGCGTCTGTGTGCGTCTGTGTGCGTCTGTGTCTGTGTGCTACTGCGTGAGAGAGTGTGTGTCTGTGTGAGATAGTGATTGTGACTGTATGAGAGTGTGTGAGAGAGTGTGTGTGAGTGTGTGTGAGTGTGTGTGAGTAAGTGTAACTGTGTGTGTGTGTGTGTGTGTGACTGTGTGTGTTACTGCGTGTGAGAGTGTGTGAGAGAGTGTGTGTGAGTGTGTGTGAGTGTGTGTGAGTGAAACTGTGTGTGTGTGTGTGACAGCGTGAGAGAGTGTGTGTCTGTCTGTGTGTGTGTGTGTGTGTGTGTGTGTGTGTGTGTGTGTGTGTGACTGCGTGAGAGAGTGTGTGTCTGTCTGTGTGTGTGTCTGTGCCACATCTCGTGTGTGTGTGTGTGTGTGTGAGAGAGTGTTTGAGAGTGTGACTGTGTGTGTGTGTGAGAGTGTGTGTGTGTGTGTGTGTCCACGTGTGTGTGTCTGTGATTGTACCGCACCTCGTCTCTGTTGGGCGTGTCTGGAGGAGCCGTCGCTGCCACCGCCATCAGTTTAACAGGCGTAGTCGTGTCACTGAAGATATCAGACACCTCCTGGGTCATGGTTTCCTGCATCTTACCCTTCAGCTCCTGCCACAAACACACAAACACATGAAGGCTCTTCTGCTCACCAAGGCTGCGTTTATTGGATCAAAAATACATAAAAAATTTGAAATATTACTACAATTTAAAATAGCAGTTTTCTATGAGAATATCTGTTCAAATGTAATTTATTTCTGTGATGCGCAGCTGTATTTTCAGCATCATTACTCCAGTCTTCAGTGTCACATGATCTTCAGAAATCATAATAATATGCTGATTTGAGAAACATTTCTGATTATTATCAATGTTGATAACAGTTTTTGCAGAAAGCATGATACATTTATTTTCAGAATTCACAGATGAATAGAAAGTTCAAAAGAACAGCATTTATTTGAAATAAATCTTTTGTAACATTATAAATATCTTTACTGTACTTTGATCAATTTAATGCATCCTTGATGAATAAAAGTAATAATTTCTTGCAGACCTCAAACATTTTAAAGGTAAAGTACTGTATATATCTTACATGATTGATTCACCAGCAGGTGGAGCTCTGTACTGTATGATTGTGCATGTGTGATATTAAATATAACCCCGTGTTTGTGTGCACTTATTTGTTTCATGCATGCATTTATCATATTTATCTGTTTAAATACATAGTGGTAGTTGTGTATTTGCATGTACATTAAAGGGAATATTTTCTACACTTATTTTTTACCTGAAGTCCATTTTAAAGCTAGTCAAGGTTTCTTAAACATAATTTAGTTTTTCATGACAATTTTCAACTTTTGGTTAACTGAAATGAAAAATAAATAAATTAATTATATTTAATATGAAATAAATAAATAAAATAAAAATGTCAATATATATTTATATGAAACAATAACTCGTATTAAAACCAAACTCAAAACAAATGAAAAAAGATGTATTTATAAAAATATGATCAATTAATTACACACAGCATACTTAGAAGTTATTATAAAAATAGAAATAACAAAAATTACAAAACTGAAATGAAAATCTAAATACATTGTTTAATATGAAATATTAACTATGAAAAACAAATAAAAACTGGAAATGAGAAATGTTAAATTACTAAAATTGAAATAAAAACTAATTACAGAAGAACTACTATTTATAATAATAATATAAGAAGTTATTATAAAAGAAAATCATTAAAAGAAATGTAAAAGTAAATGAAAACTACACAAATAAAAGCGTTTTCAAGTTTATCATTAATAAATACTTTAACTAATATATAAGTAATACTAAAATAGTTCTGTCATGATTGACTAACCTCAGTTATAGTTCATACTATACAGAAGAAGTCATTAGAAAGTGAATATGAGCTGATATGTAAATGAACAGTCATATGCTAAAGAGCTCATGGTTGTGAAGTCAGAATATTTCTGAAGTTCTGGCTGGTTTTGTTCATCATTGCAAGCAGAAGTGTGTATATTAGTGTGTATGTGACCCTAGACCACAAAACCAGTCATAAGAGTCTTTTCTTTTTTTTAAATTACTAAATATCTTCATGGAACATGATCTTAATATCCTAATGTTTTTTGGCATGAAATAAAAATGGATAATTTTGACCCATACAGTGTATTGTTGGCTATTGCTACAAATATACCTGTGATACTTCTGACCGGTTTGTGCTCCAGGGTCACATGACCTCGATCACCTAACGCCGTACCTGGAGCGTGTCCTGCAGCTGCTGAGCGATGGCGCGGGCCTGAGGACCGTCTCCCTCGCCGCGGGCCGCCAGCTCGGCTAACTGCCCCATCAGGTGCTCCACCTCCTCACACTTCCCCAGCAGATCCTGCCTATGTGACGCCGGCAGAGCATTGGCCAGACGCCGGCCCTCGGCCAGCAGCCCGCGGATCGCAGTCTGACCTGCACACACACACACAGAGACTCAATCAGTGAGGGGAGGGGGAGAGGGAGAGAGAGAGAGAGAGAGAGAGAGAGAGAGAGAGAGAGAGAGAGAGAGAGAGAGAGAGAGAGAGAGCAGAGAGACCGAGAGAGAGAGAGAGAGAGAGAGAGAGACAGAGAGAGAGAGAGACAGAGCGAGAGAGAGAGCGAGCGAGAGCGAGACAGAGCGAGAGAGAGAGAGCGAGAGAGAGAGAGACAGAGCGAGAGAGAGTGAGAGAGAGCGACACAGAGAGAGCGAGAGAGAGAGCGAGAGAGAGAGAGCGAGCGAGAGCGAGAGAGAGAGAGACAGAGCGAGAGAGAGCGAGACAGAGCGAGAGAGAGCGAGCGAGCGAGAGCGAGAGAGAGAGCGAGAGCGAGAGAGAGCGAGCGAGAGCGAGAGAGAGAGAGACAGAGCGAGAGAGAGCGAGAGAGAGCGACACAGAGAGAGCGAGAGAGCGAGAGAGAGCGACACAGAGAGAGCGAGCGAGAGAGACAGAGAGACACAGAGAGAGAGAGAGAGCGAGAGAGAGAGAGAGACAGAGCGAGAGAGAGCGACACAGAGAGAGCGAGAGAGAGAGCGAGAGAGCGAGAGAGAGAGAGAGACCGAGAGAGAGAGAGAGAGAGAGAGAGACCGAGAGAGAGAGAGAGACACAGAGAGCGAGAGCGAGAGAGAGAGAGACACAGAGAGAGCGAGAGCGAGAGAGAGAGACACAGAGAGAGAGAGAGAGAGCGAGAGCGACAGAGCGAGAGAGAGAGACACAGAGAGAGAGAGAGCGAGAGAGAGAGACACAGAGAGAGAGAGAGAGACAGAGACAGAGAGAGAGAGACAGACACAGAGAGAGAGACCGAGAGAGAGAGAGAGATACAGAGAGACAGAGTGAGAGAGAGAGAGAGAGCGAGCGAGAGCGAGAGAGAGCGCTGACCGACGCCGCTGTCGTCCAGCGAGGGGTTGTCGATCCACTGCTGCGCCTGCTCCATCTTGCCCTCCAGATGAACGGCTGCTTTGGCCGGACGAGTGTTGGCCACTGCTTTGCTGGTTTTGGACTGGAGGTTCTGCAGAGCCGTGGCGATCTGCTTCGCTAGCGCTCGAGCCTCAGGAGTGTTGCCCTTACCCTCTGAACACACACCAGAGAGATCATTTACAATTCATCTAACATTATATCATTTACAATCGAAACTACATTAATCTGGATCACATGATTCACTAAAGACACATCCAAGCAGGAATAGGCTAAATATATATATATTTTTTTTTTAATAAAAATGCCACCCAAAAATGTAAAATTGTATGTGACGCGCACGCACGCACGCATTATTTAAAAGAACCTAAATCCAAGCGGAAACAGGACTAATCTCTGGATCACTGCCATCAAATCTTTATTGAGTCACTTATCAAGAAGTAAAGTCCACTAGCTCTCGTATGTCTGTGAAATGAGTGCAGAAACATCATCTGACTCAAATACCCCCCCACACCATCTAGCACGTGTGCCAGCTCGGCTAACTAAATGTGTGCAATACAGATTAGCCTGTTGTCCAACAACTTTACAAACTTTTTCTCCAAATGTAATAATTAAGCCCAGATGTGGTTTTATATTACAGAATTATAGTATTATATACAGTAATAAATGCTATGTCGATTAGCATTAGCTATAAATATACTTTCCTTTTAAAAAACATGCCCAAGATTGCTTGAAGAACACAGATAAACCATGTTTATGGTCTCAAAGCATCATCAGGTAAAATTCCTCTATCTCCGTTGTGCGCTTTATTCATTGATAACTGGATACCTTTGTCCATATATTCTGCGCAAGAGCGCCCTCCGCTCTCCCCCTCGTCATTGATATAGTTATCGCAATAAACACCAGATATATGGTGATATATTTTGAAGCCCATCCCTCCCTCGAGGAGATGTAGAGAGATACGTACGCTCTCTTGAGCTCGGAGAGTTTGGCGGTGAGGCCGGCGATCTCGCCCATGCTGCGCAGGATATCTTCTCTCTCCTTGGGATCTTCGCAGAGATCCGCGATCTTCCTGGATTCTCCCAGAAGAGACCTGATGTTCTCCTCTCCCTCCGGACCGCCGTGAGGATCCGCCAGCCAGTTCTGCCGTTCACAAAACACAGCGAGCGCGCTCAAAACACAGCTCGGACCGGTGCAGACCGAACACAAGCAGCAGGCTCACCTGAGCGGCGTCGATCCTCTTGGCGATGGCTTGTTTGGAGCCGGTCATGGCCTCCAGTTTACGAGCCGCATTTTCCACTTTCCCCGTCAGAACGTCCAGACCCTGAGACACCTGCTGCGCTTTCTGCATGGCCACCGGACCCGCTCCCTGACCCCTGCGCGGGACACACGTCAAACACAGCGGACAACGCTTCACAAACACGATTACGCTTTCATACACGCAAGCTTCGAGAAAACATCTGTGGATGAACTTCTGCACCACTAGAGACCAAATGTAATTGAATTGCTTTAAACCATGCAGCATACTAATTAAACCGTATAAAATATTAATATTAGTATACTATTTTAACATGTACAAAATATATTTAAACATACACAATTATAATATTATTTTTGAAACAATATTTAAATCAATATTTTAAATATGACATTTTTATATTATTAATAATATAAAATATATACAGAAATTGTAAACATTAATTTAGCTAAAAAAAACGTTTAAATGTAAATATTTAAAAATAGTTTTGATAAACAATATAGGAATAAATGTTTTTAATATTATCTTTGACAATCGCAATATTTAATTCTATAAATATTGTTTTTATTAGTTCTGTATTTTTTTTAAAATATTTTATATAATCAGGATAAAAAAAATACATGAGCAGTTGTTTAAATATTTATGATAAAATACTTAATATTATTTTGTAAAATAATATTTTGCCAAAAAACTTTACATGTAAATTTGTATAATATCTTTGATAAACAAAGTATTTCAACCTAATTATGTTTACATTATATTTTATTTAAATATGTATACATACTTTTACTATTGATTGATAATGTAATTGTAAATATTTGCAATATTATATTTAATAATCAATATTTTTCAATATTTTTTGTTAAAATATTAACATAAATATTTGCAATGTTATCTTTGATAAATATAAATACTTAATTGTAAATGTTAGTATTGTTTTTGTAAAAAGAAAACAAATATTTTGAGTACAGTTTATCATAATATTTTCTTTTTTTAAATGTGTATTTATTTAAATAAATAATCTAACACATTTTTACATTATATTTTATTTGAATGTGTATACATACTTTTACTATTGATTGATAATGTAATTGTAAATATGTGCAATATTATATTTAATAAACAATATGTGTCAATATTTTTGATTAAAATATTACAATAAATATTTGTAATGTTATCTTTGATAAATATAAATGTTAGTATTGTTTTTGTAAAAAGAAAACAAATAATGAATATAACAAATATTTTGAGTACAGTTTATCATAAAATTTTTTTTTTAAATGTGCATTTATTTAAATAAATATTCTAACACAATTTTACATTATATTTAATTGAAAAGTCTAGATTTAGACACGAGCAGCACAGCAATTTCCCAGCAGAGATGTCAAATGGGTTTAAGAGGATTATGGGTAATATCTGACAGCTGTTTTTAATCAGGTTTTCTGAGATGTAAACGCTCGTTTGGGTGACCTATCACTGACAGCGATCGATCTACACGGATATTATAACACACACATTTCAACCTTGCTTTACAGTAAATAATAAATATCTGGCGTTCAGTACCTGCCCCGCAGCTCGGACACCTGCTCGGTGAGTTGTCCCAGCGTTTTGGCCGTTCCCACGATGTCCCGTCTCTCTTTCCCAGCGCACAGCTCGCCAACTTTCCCCGCTTCGTCCAGGATCTGACGGATGGCCTGTTCACCCGCGTCACCTGCAGCGGCACACAGACATCAGTGACTCTCAACGGCTTTGATTGCTTTATCAGATGTTTCTCGTGGAAGTACCTGGCTGGGCGCGTGGGTCCCGGAGCCAGTTCTTGGCCTGGGCCATCTTGGAGTCGATCAGAGCCAGCGCGCTCTTCATGGCCTCGGTGTCCTGCAAACCACGTCCACAAAATAAAACACACAGCCCTGCATCAGATGAACTCAACACACACATTACATCTCACACCAGGACGTCCTGATCACGCTTGTGGACTCGTTCTGTAGCGTCTGTGTGTGTGTATGTGTGTATGTGTGTGTGCGTGTGTGTGTATATATGTGTGTGTGTGTGTGTGTGTGCGTGCGCGTGTGTGTGTGTATGTATGTGTGTGTGTAAGAGTGTGTGTGTGCGCGTGTATATGTGCGGGTGTGTGTGTGTGTGTGTGTGTGCGCGTGTGTGTGCGCATGTGTATGTATGTGTGTGCGCGCGTGTGTGCGCATGTGTATGTATGTGTGTGTGTGTGTATATGTGTGTGTGTGTGTGTGTATGTATGTGTGTTTGTGTGTATATGTGTGTGCGCGTGTGTATGTGTGTGCGTGTGTATATGTGTGTGTGTATGTGTGTGCGTGTGTATATGTGTGTGTGTGTGTGTGTGTGCGCGCGTGTGTATGTATGTGTGTATGTGTGTGTGTGTGTGTGTGTGTGTATGTGTGTGTGTGTGCGTGTGTATGTATGTGTGTGTGTGTGTGTGTGCGCATGTATGTGTGTGTGTGCGTGTGTGTGTGCGTGTATGTGTGAGCTTGTATGTGTGAGT
>CM049883.1:1865575-1875575 GCA_027474115.1 Schizopygopsis malacanthus
AGAGAAAGAGGGCGAGAGAGAGAAGGTGAGAGAGGGCGAGAGAGAGAGCAAGAGAGAGCGAGAAAGAGAGAGAGGGTGAGAGAAAGAGGGCGAGAGAGAGAAGGTGAGAGAGAGGGAGAGAGAGAGGGCGAGAGAGAGGGCGAGAGAGAGGGCGAGAGAGAGGGCGAGAGAGAGAGGGAGAGAGGGCGAGAGAGAGAGGGAGAGAGAGAGGGAGAGAGAGAGGGAGAGAGAGAGGGAGAGAGAGAGGGCGAGAGAGAGCGGAAGAGAGAGAGAGGGAGAGAGAGAGGGAGAGAGAGAGAGAGAGAGAGAGAGAGAGAGAGAGAGTGAGAGAGAGAGAGGGCGAGAGAGGGCGAGAGAGGGAGAGAGAGGGAGAGAGAGAGAGAGAGAGGGAGAGAGAGAGCGGGTGAGAGAGGGGAAGAGAGAGAGAGGGAGAGAGAGAGGGAGAGAGAGAGGGCGAAAGCGAGAGAGCATGCCCACAGATCCTTACCTTCTACAGGGAGGAAAACAAACCCAGAGAGAGAAGAGAGACAGAGCACACAGTTTAACAAGAACGAGTGAAAAGATCCACTGAGAGACAAGAGCAAAAAAATCACTCGATAAAAACACTGATAACGCACAAACACAAGCCTAGTACCCGCTGAAGCCACATCTGAACGCTTTAACCTCAAACACTCACTTCCCCAAAACACATGAATCAGCCTCACAACACCAAAACATCACATCCCCAAGATTATAAGAGTCAGAAATATTAGCATTAGAAAAATTAAGCCTATCTTAGAACTGTTAAGATTTTAGAACTGACATTTTTTATATTTATATAAAATATAATTATTATATTCACATTTGCCTCTCCATATTGTGTAATTCAAATAAATCACCCTTTATTTAAATTTAAATAAATTAATTTTACTGTAAATTATTATTTAAAAAAAAAAGAGGACTTAATGAATGTATTATAATTACAAAAAAACTCAAACTAAAATTATATTATTTTTCCCCACATAACGGTAATGAACATTTTGGGAAAAATAGCTTAATTGTCACATGCATAAAATATTTTTTTATATATTTATTGTACTCACATTTACATAATTCTTCCATTGCATTGTGTAATACAAATAAATCACGTTTAATTTTAATTTAAACAAATTCACTTTATATTTTTGACTACATAACAGTAATTAAAATCTGCATAACTGCATAATGGTGATTATTGTCACAATGCATAAAATCTTGATAGTCTGAAAAGATTCTTTAAGACATATATTTATTTTGAGGTGGAATGTTTTTGAGACTGATTCATATTGATTCCAGAAGCTTTGAAAACTGTGATATGCTGATATTTCCATGCATGCAATAATTCATCAGCCAGATTCAGTGTCTGCAGCTCTAGAGAAACCAGGATTCATTCCCAAAACTGTTCAACCGCATCATATCTACTCTTACAAAACAAACATTTGAGGCAACAAACTTCAAATCCAAAGTATCTTTAGTCCAAAAGTGATCTGGAAGAGCTTGTTATAGTTTGCACAAGCCCTTTCCAGACAAAATCTCAGGATTTGCTTCCAGAAAACCTGAAACCAGCTCAACAAACACACAAACACACCTGTGGTTCATATTACACACTTCACCCTTCAAATCAAGATTTAAAACAACTTCTGCAATATATTTCTAATGTTCAAACTAACACTAGAATGCATATGCATGATGCATGCATGCGTAGTAAATATTATAACGCCACAGATCCGTGCATGCGTGTGAGCGGACCGTAAACTGCATCTGTGAGCCGGGGTTATCTGGCATGCACATGAAGACACCGTGACCTTTGCCCTCTCACACACCTTATTAGCCCAGGCGTCCTCGTCCCAGGACGTGAGCTGCAGCACGCGGATGATTTCATTGATTTCGGTGCTCATCTTCTCCACCGTGAAGTTCCTGTTCTTCAGCGCCTCCTCCACACCTTTACCTTGAGACATCTTGGTCGTTACGAAGATCTTGATGCCTGCGTGAGACACAAACAGATACGTTCTGCTCACCAAGGCTGCATTTATTTGATCAAAAATACAGTAAAAATTGTGAAATATTATTATAAATTAAAACAGCTGTTTTCTATGTGAATATCTGTTAAGCTGTAATTTATTTCTGTGATCAAATCTGAATTTTCAGCATCATTACTGCAGTCTTCAGTGTCACATGATCTTCAGAAATCATTCTAAAGAAACATTTCTGATTATTATCAAAGTTGAAAACAGTCAATATTTTTGTGGAAACTGTGATACATTTAATTTTTCTGTATTCACAGATGAACAGAAAGTTCAAAAGAGCAGCATTTATTTCAAAAAGAACATTTCTGTGACATTATAAAGGTCTTCACTGTCAGTTTGGAGCAATCCTCGCTGAATAAAAGTGTTCATTTCTCCGGGGTCGGATCTGACCTGAGATGAGAACGGGCAGCTGCTCTTTGACCGTGTTCATGGAGTTGACCAGCATGACTCTGTGCTCCTGATGAGTTAATTCCTGCTGCCGCTCGTCAATCATCTTGGCCATCTTCGTCATGCCTGTGAACACAGATACAGTCAAATACGTGATGCTTTTACCTGACTGACCAGTTCAGTCTAAAAGTAGCACCCAGCACCAGTCAAGACGACTTTACAAAGACTAAAAACTAATGTGAACAAAACAAATCAGCAACAGAGTAAGAGATGACGAGCAAATCTAGTGAAAGAGAAGCAGCACAATTACACACAATTATAGAAGCACAAAAACATAAAAAGCAATTACTCAAGATCATTTTTTTCAATAGAGTTCAAAAGCATTTATTTGAAATATAAATATTTTGCACTATTATAAATGTCTTTACTGTCACATCAATTTAACACATCCTTGATTAATAAAAGCATTAATTTATGTTAAAAAAACTTACTGAACACTTTAATGGTTGTGCATTTATATTTATATTTCCTACAAATATTGTAATGTTTTATTGTAAATATTCTATACTATTTTTTACATTGTTTTTTTTCTTTGCTAAAAGGAAAAGTATAACAATCTGGAAAGTATTCATCTATAATGCACTTCAAAAGCCAAAAAATAATAATCAAAATGTAAACAAAAAAAATAAATAAATAAAATGCATTTTTACAGTACTCAACATTTTAACAGTAGCATATTTATATTTCCTATAAATATTTTAATAATTTATTGTAAATATTTGTACTATTATTTAAAACAAATTCTTTACTAAAAGAGTAAATGTAACAGTCTGAAAGTATAAAGTTAGCCAAAACACCAAACACAAATCAGAAACAGATTACAAACAAACAGGAAATATCAATTATAGAAGTAAACAAAAACATAATAAAAAAACAACACATGCATAAGAAGATAACTCAACTCTTCCACAAATTCATCTGTTTTTGTCCTAATCAGACACATAATCAAGACTATTTGTATTAAATCACAGCGTGAAGACCCCCACAGGGAAATCTTATTGGTCCAAATCCTGCATATAAATCACGACTCGTGTTGTTCTTAAATGTAATTTTAACATTATAAATACCTGGTCCCAGGTTCTTGGTGTAGGTGATCAGGTCCTCCATGGACTCCACCACCTCGGCCACGGTCAGATACTCCAGAATCCCTTTACACACACGGATGATCTTACGAACCTGAGATCAGGGACGAGAGTCAGTATCGAGGCACACGCTCAGAACCACAGCAATAAAGCATTAAAGGAGTTTAAATGCGTCAGACCTCGGCCTCATCGAACGTCAGAAGCAGGTCGGAGGTTCCGGACAGGATCCCGCGGGACCCGTCGATCAGAAAATCTCTGGCTTGGACAGAATACGGGTCGGTCTTCAGCATCTGAGCCGCCTGAACCAGTTTAGTGCACGCGCTCTCAACCCTACAAGAACAAGACGAAGAGCGGGAGAGAGTGTCAGTTACTGCCTTGATTAAGTGTCAGTTACTGCCTTGATTAAGCGTCAGTTACTGCCTTTATTAAGCGTCACTGTTGATTAAGCGTATTAAGCGTCAGTCAGTTACTGCCTTGATTAAGCGTCAGTTACTGCCTTGATTAAGCGTCAGTTACTGCCTTGATTAAGCGTCAGTTACTGCCTTGATTAAGCGTCAGTTACTGCCTTTATTAAGCGTCAGTTACTGCCTTGATTAAGCGTCAGTTACTGCCTTTATTAAGCGTCATTAAGCTGCCTTGATTAAGCGTTACTGCCTTGAGTTACTGCCTTGATTAAGTGTCAGTTACTGCCTTTATTAAGTGTCAGTTACTGCCTTGATTAAGTGTCAGTTACTGCCTTGATTAAGTGTTAGTTACTGCCTTGATTAAGTGTCAGTTACTGCCTTGATTAAGTGTCAGTTACTGCCTTGATTAAGCGTCAGTTACTGCCTTTATTAAGTGTCAGTTACTGCCTTGATTAAGTGTCAGTTACTGCCTTTATTAAGTGTCAGTTACTGCCGTTATTAAGTGTCAGTTACTGCCTTGATTAAGTGTCAGTTACTGCCTTGATTAAGCGTCAGTTACTGCCTTGATTAAGCGTCAGTTACTGCCTTGATTAAGCGTCAGTTACTGCCTTGATTAAGTGTCAGTTACTGCCTTGATTAAGTGTCAGTTACTGCCTTGATTAAGCGTCAGTTACTGCCTTGATTAAGCGTCAGTTACTGCCTTGATTAAGCGTCAGTTACTGCCTTGATTAAGCGTCAGTTACTGCCTTGATTAAGCGTCAGTTACTGCCTTGATTAAGCGTCAGTTACTGCCTTGATTAAGTGTCAGTTACTGCCTTTATTAAGCGTTAGTTACTGCCTTGATTAAGTGTCAGTTACTGCCTTTATTAAGTGTCAGTTACTGCCTTTATTAAGTGTCAGTTACTGCCTTTATTAAGTGTTAGTTACTGCCTTGATTAAGTGTCAGTTACTGCCTTGATTAAGTGTCAGTTACTGCCTTGATTAAGCGTCAGTTACTGCCTTGATTAAGAGTTAAGCGTCAGTTACTGCCTTGATTAAGTGTCAGTTACTGCCTTGATTAAGCTGCCTTGATTAAGCGTCAGTTACTGCCTTGATTAAGCGTCAGTTACTGCCTTGATTAAGTGTCAGTTACTGCCTTGATTAAGTGTCAGTTACAGTTACTGCCTTGATTAAGCTGTCTGCCTTGATTAAGTGTCAGTTACTGCCTTGATTAAGTGTCAGTTACTGCCTTGATTAAGCTGCCTCAGTTACTGCCTTGATTATCAGTTAAGCGTCAGTCACTGCCTTGATTAAGCGTCAGTCACTGCCTTGATTAAGCGTCAGTCACTGCCTTGATTAAGCGTCAGTTACTGCGATCAGTTACTGCCTTGAGTTAATTAAGCGTCAGTTACTGCCTTTATTAAGTGTCAGTTACTGCCTTGATTATTTAAGTGTTACTGCCTTGATTATTACTGCCTTGATTAAGCGTCAGTACTGCCTTGATTAAGTGTCAGTTACTGCCGTCAGTTACTGCCTTGATTAAATCAGTTACTGCCTTGATTAAGCTGCCTTCTGCCTCACAGTTACTGCCTTGATTAAGCAGTTACTGCCTTGATTAAGTCAGTACTGCCTTGATTAAGCGTCAGTTACTACTGCCTTGATTAAGTTCAGTTACTGCCTTGACATTAATTAAGCGTCAGTTACTGCCTTGATTAAGAGTTACTGCCTCAGTTACTGTTGATTAAGTGTCAGTTACTGCCTTTATTAAGTGTCAGTTACTGCCTTTATTAAGCGTCAGTTACTGCCTTGATTAAGCGTCAGTTACTGCCTTGATTAAGTGTCAGTTACTGCCTTGATTAAGCGTCAGTTACTGCCTTGATTAAGCGTCAGTTACTGCCTTGATTAAGCGTCAGTTACTGCCTTGATTAAGTGTCAGTTACTGCCTTTATTAAGTGTCAGTTACTGCCTTGATTAAGTGTCAGTTACTGCCTTGATTAAGCGTCAGTTACTGCCTTGATTAAGGGGTCAGTTACTGCCTTGATTAAGTGTCAGTTGTGCCTTGATTAAGTGTCAGTTTGCCTTGATTAAGCGTCAGTCACTGCCTTGATTAAGCGTCAGTCACTGCCTTGATTAAGCGTCAGTCACTGCCTTGATTAAGCGTCAGTCACTGCCTTGATTAAGTGTCAGTTACTGCCTTGATTAAGCGTCAGTTACTGCCTTTATTAAGTGTCAGTTACTGCCTTTATTAAGCTGTCAGTTACTGCCTTGATTAAGTGTCAGTTACTGCCTTTATTAAGTGTCAGTTACTGCCTTTATTAAGTGTTAGTTACTGCAGTGAGTTAGTTAGATGAATAAAAGTATGAATTTCTTTAAAATAAATATATATTACTTAACAGTACTGTAATTATGCATATTTCCTAGAAATATTTTAATATGTTATTTTAAATGTCATTTATTTTTACTTAATTTTTTTTTAACTAAAAATATATATAATCAGCAATCTGGAAAGTATGCACCTATAATGCATACATTTAGAAACATATTTACAGGAAAACAATGGCAGACAATGCAAATCAT
Source organism: Schizopygopsis malacanthus (assembly GCA_027474115.1). Classification (NCBI taxonomy): domain Eukaryota; kingdom Metazoa; phylum Chordata; class Actinopteri; order Cypriniformes; family Cyprinidae; genus Schizopygopsis; species Schizopygopsis malacanthus. Next base: position 1,872,110 of record CM049883.1, read on the forward strand.
TACTGATTGGTCTGTAATTTTCAGTTCTTTCAATGCATGAATATATTCAACACAAGTCACTTTTGCAAATTTAACAAAACCTCATCTATGTCAACCAGCTAGATAACATCATCTTGGTGTCAGATAAACAGAAATTGCAACAACACAATGTAGAACATCACAGAAAACCTAATGTTTACATTTGCCATCATAAAAATGATCAAAAGATGAACCAATGTTGAATTTCAGTGCGCACAGGTCATATGCATTACAACACACACACACACACACAACACACACACTGTTCTGATTCTGTATAGTATGTATTTTTCAATGTGTTGTGTTTTAGTCAGTCAGGAGAGCAAGGTCCCGACAGTGTGTGTGTGTGTGTGTGTGACAGGAGAGCAAGGTCCCGACAGTGTGTGTGTGTGTGTGACAGGAGAGCAAGGTCCTGACAGCGTGTTGTGTCTCAGTGTGTGTGTGTATTAGGCCCCAATTCCCACAACACACACACACACACACACACAAACACTCATGTGTGTGTGTGAGACAGGAGGGCAAGGTCACGACAGTGTGGGTGTGTGTGTGTGTGTGTGTGTGTGTGAGACATATTTCTCTGTGGCAGGACAGACCACAGCAAACTTTAATAAAACATTTATTTTATTTTATTTTTGGTCCCGACAGTATCTAACTAATCGTATAACTTAAGTGTGTGTGTGTGTGAGACAGGAGGGCAAGGTCACCACAGTGTGAGTGTGAGTGTGTGTGTGTGTGTGTGTGTGTGTGTGATAGGAGGGCAAGGTCACGACAGTGTGTGTGTGTGTGTGTGTGTGAGACACAGGAGAGCAATGTCACGACAGTGTGTGAGTGAAGGCTACAGTAATGCATATGAATTATACCAGGCCACGCACAAACACAGTACAGGTTGTTGTGCAACGTTCACTATTTGAGGCGACCCACCACAATTTAGAGGGAAATGTTTAAAAATTAAAACAGAGGTTGTCTGAAGGAACATTATGTGTGTCAGTGTTTCAGTAATCCATACGCTCCTCCTGACTCAGGGATCTGAGCACAGCAGAATGACTCAAAGCAGCTGCGCAGGAGCATCTAAAGCTAAAGGCTTTCAGACTCGTCTAACATGTCACTGTTGTAATTAATCATGTTTGAGCACAACACAACCACAAGAATGACACGACGTCTGAGTACACAGCTCAAAACACCCAGAAAAACAGCACGCAGCAAACTCGAACAGATAAACCTCTGTGAACCAGTCCTGCTGGTCTGAGATGGTTCAGAAGATTTGATTTGATTTAGTTATTCCCTAAACAGCAGCGTGATCCACAGATGTTTGTGTAAATGGCTGTGTTCCTGAGGGACCTTCATACCGACAGTCATCTGCAGTGAGAAATCTACACAAAGCCATTCATTTTCAATGAGAGCTGGCGATATGAAGGGATTTTACTGAAAGTAGAAGCGATTCATTTATTGATTTGAATCCTTCAATCATTCGTTGTATAGAATCTCTGAATGATTTGCTCATGAATGAGCAATTGGAGGTGGAGATGATCAGTATTACTGATGATTTCAGAAGACTTGGAACACTGTTATGATGCTTTATGGTGTTTCCGTCCTTGTTGAAGCATGCAAGCTCCAGTCTCAAGTCAAAATCACAAATAGTATGTTTTTAGAGTGCAGACCTTGAGTAACGTTTGATATAAGAAACAGGTCTTTGCATCTACAAAAGCTGGGAGAGCAGTGAGTGTTGAGATGTGAATGAGGCAAAAGAAATGACTTTGATTCAGAATTAATGAATGAATACAAACAAAAAGACAAACCAGGAAGAACAGAAGACTTGGACTACTGTTTTTGAATCTTAAAAGTGCTAGTCTCCATTTTAAGAGTGCAAAAGACCAACTAATGGATTATTTAAAATGTATTTTTGTGTCATACGGGTTTAGAACAACATAGCATTTTTGGGTGAACTGTCCCTTTAAGTTGAGCACAATTTTTAGTTGAGCACAAATGCTGATAATGTTGCCTCAAGTCTCATTTAAAATGAACAACACTGGTTTGTATGTAGATGCAAATCAACTTCAGTGTGAACAACCCCTATACCGAACAACACTAATAGTTCTGAATGATCTATATTTCATAATTCACGAGTAAAGCAGAGACTTTGTATGATTTCTGAGGCAGTATCACATGTAGAAGAGCTCTAGTGCTTGTCTCAGGAGGTGTAGTTGTGTTTGCTCATGAACGCAGCTGCTCCAGCATGTCCACACCTGATTTACTAGTCAACACATCTACATTAGAGCAGCTCACACACACACACACACACACACACACCACCTGATTTACTAGTCAACACACCTGCATTAGAGCACTTCCTCCCTCAGCGCACGTGCACTCACACACACACACACACGCACGCAAGCGCACGCACACACACCAGATTTACTAGTCAACACACCTGCATTAGAGAACTTCCTCCCTCAGCGCACGTGCACTCACACACACGCACGCACGCACACACACACACACACACCTCACACCAGAGTTAGCTAAGATAACGTGCATTTAAGTGTACATTTATGCATTCATCCAAAAGTGATTTACAACGCAATCATGACATGCATTCTATAAGTTGTGAGGTTGCTGTTAAAAGGCTGATGCAGACAAAACACAAGAGTGCAGTCCCATTCTTCACACACACTTAACATGCCTTCCATGACCTTTAAGGTGTGTGTGTGTGTGTCTCACTTTATAAAGGCCGGCGGCATGTCTCTCCTCATGATGGCATCCTCGGTGGTCTGAACAGTCTCTTTGCCCACCTGCATTGAACACACACATAAAACACATGTATAAACCACACTATACACACACAGCATCATCACACACTCTTAAACATGAAGCTCGTCTGAACAGAAACGCACAACAGCATGGTAACTTTCATTTCCAGAGTATATGACTTTATTCATTCAGAGCAACACAAAAGGGATGTACTGCATAATTTCCAGAAGATTTTTCATGATAAATAAATCAGCTGAACTTGGTAAGTTCATTCCAATTCATTTCAATAAAACTGTCAACATTTCTTTAAGCGAATCAATTCAGCTCAGATTCAATGATTCGTTTCCGTCATGAAAGTGCTGCATATCAAACAGTTAGATCTTAATACACTTTTACATTGATTTTGTCCACAATGCAAACATTTGAAATTATATTTGAATAAAATGATAATTTATTGCAACTAGACAGTTGTGAATCTGTATCTTTAACTACACGTCATCATATAAACAAGTCAATAATTACACTGATTCAAGTCTCTCAAGCAAAGCACAAAATAACCGCTGGTCGTGTTTGGTCGAGACCACAATGACCGCTTGGCTTTCATCAGGTCAGCAGGTCCTTTCATTCAGAGTCATTTCAACCACGTCTGAGTCTGTTTAACACACGAGCAGGTCTGCTGTCATACACATCACTGTCT
>CM049883.1:1878075-1885575 GCA_027474115.1 Schizopygopsis malacanthus
GTGATGTTTTTAGACTCTCATTCTGACGGCACCCATTCACTGCAGAGCATCCGTTGCTGAGACATTCCTCCAAACTCATCTACATCTCAGATGGCCTGTTGATTTTCAGCTCATTTTCATTTTTGGCTGAAATATTCCTTTAAGTTTTAATTGCCACATATATAAACATGCATGCATGTGATGCAGTGCTCTACAGAAGACTGTTCTTGTGCAACACTTTCCAGACAACAACTTCTCAAGGATTATAAACACTTTTTGTGACGTGTCTTCTACAGAATCATATCGTCTGTTTTATAGTTATATATAAGTCAATGTCTGTTGCGCTCTATGACATTGTAAAGCATGTGCATCATATCATGACGTAGTTGTCGATAACCAGCACTAAAAGAAATCAAGGCACTTCACATAAACAAGAAGTCAATCTTTAACTGGACTCTGAGTTATCCTGTCACCAAACCAATCATTTCAATCTCGAACAGGTTTGTAAACCCTTTTAAAGGCAGGGTAAGAAAACGGTTTAGTCGGGGCCGAGTACCAAAACAAGCTCGTAGCCAATCAGAAGTAAGGGGCGTGTCTACTCGTGATATAGAGGAGAGAGCGTTCAGTGAACAGCCGAGCCGAGCGACAGAAAGATAGAGATGAAGGATAAAAAAAACAAAAGAGAAAATCGTCTGCGGAACGATAAGGCAAGAAGTATAACACGTGTAAATATCGGAGAGAACTGAAGGAGGAGAAGGCCTGCGATCGGACGCCGAGGTTGCTTTGTTTCTTCTCGATAGGCGAGTAACACCGTGTCTACACCGGACGCACCGCGCCGCGACAGCTAAAGTCTGGACACGTGTATTTCAGGCCAGAATGTAGTCGTTTAAAACTCAAATCTGCGGTTTATTTATAAAAACAGCACCTGTTTGGAAATGTGCGTCGCTGATTTCGGAGCCGTGAGCTCCACGCGATCAATCCTCATGTATCCAGAAGAGAGGAGCATAACCTCGGCTAGTCCTTCTGACGTTTACCGCCGGCTCTGATGTCTCTGTAGTGTTAAACATAAGATATCACAGGTGATCTTTATTCTACTGTTCTATTAATATGTTAAAATGAAAACAGACAATGTTTGATATAATATTTTGTTTCATTGTAATGCATGTACGTTCCCTGAACTCCATTTCTGAGGCTATTAATATGTTTAAATGAAAATGAAAAGAGTGGTGTTTGATATATTCGGTCTGTAAATACAGTGAGATGACTGATGTTATCAAGTACGCTGCTGTTTGCAGAATTACCGGACTAGCGCTCGTTCCGTCCGCGGGACACACTCCCGAGTCTAACTCATGAAGTCCGAACTACTGAAGTCTGAGATTTGTGTACTTGGTATTGAGAAACACGCGCAGACATAACATACGTCACCAGACTATTAGCCTAATCTTCTCGGTACTTCGACCGCGGCGGAAACACAGACAGCAACAGGTCTGGGGGAAAAAAGACCTGTTTTTCCAGGTAATGTCGGTGGAAAAGCGTCTTATGTTTCGTTGCCTGGGTTGCGTAGGTGTGAGGAGGCGGATCTATTAAAATAGCCTTTAATTAAACTCATAAACCACAGCCATGCTCACTAACCATAACATACATAATCCAGATCTTTCCACACACAAAAGCAATAAAACACCTGGCACCCAAACCCCCAGCAACACTCCGTGATTGATATGAAACCTGCTTGTTTCCAGACCTGACGTTCCTCCTAAAGGGTTATTTAGGACACATTATCTCAGCGTGTAATTAAACTGCTTTCCTCGGCGACAGGCTGATGATAAACGAACGGGTGAATGGAGAGAGAACAGACTCCCAGTCTGCGCTGGAGTGAATCCTGAGGAGCAGTTTAGAGAGTAAGAGCCCGCTCTTCTTTCTCAGCTCTGGGACATTATAATCATGAGACGAAGCCCGAGCTTCCGGACACGCTCCATCCCCCTCCGTCCATTACAGAGACTTCACACACAACCCTGACTATCGAAGTAACAGAAACGGATTCCTCCGATCTGAACACACACTACAAGCTTCGGACATCTTGGAACGAAGGCCCTATGAAATCTCTTATTGTTTTTCCCAATTTCGTTTTTGTGTCCATTTCTGGATTCTGTTTTAACAGTTCAATTAAACATTATTACTCAAAAAGACATGTCTAATGAATTTAAATTGTTATTTATTATATTTATCTTCTCAGTTGATTAAAAGTATAACAAAAAATACATTTTAGAGCCTGTGAAATCAACTTTTTTCATAAATTGTGTAATTTTTTTCCGCATTTTGGTTTCCATCTTATTTTTTCTGGATACTGTTTTGATTTAAATTAAGTTTTATTAATCAAAAAGGCATGTCTAATGAATTTAAGAATTTATCACGTTTAACAAAAATGTAATATTTAGGGCCCTATAAAATTAATTTTATTTTTAAATCAAATTTGATTTACTTTTTCCCCCATATTCTGTTTGTTTGAAGTTTATTTATTTATTTAGAATAGATTTTCTTCTGGATTCTGTTTTAACAGTTCAAAATATTATTACTCAAAAAGACATGTCTAATGAATTTAAATTTTATTTATTATATTTTTCTTCTCTAAAAGCATTTTTTTCTCAGTTTATTAAAAGTATAACAAAAAATACATTTTAGAAAAAATGTGAAATCAACTTTTTTCATAAATTCTGTACAATTTTTTCCCCATTTTGTTTTCAATTTTAATTTGTCTGGATACTGTTTTAATTTCAATTAAGTTTTATAAATGAAAAGGCATGTCTAATGAATTTAAGAATTTATCATGTTTAAAAAAAATGTTATTTTTAGGGCCCTATGAAATAAAATAAAAAATTTAAATCACATTTTATTTACTTTTCCCCCCAAATTCTGTTTCTTTGAAGTTTATTTATTTATTTAGAATTGAAATTTTTCTGGATTCTGTATTTTTCTTTAATTTGATTTTTTTTTATTCTGTCTGAAAATAAATTTTATTAATCGAAAAACCTGTTTAATTAACTAAAGTCATGAAATGTATATAATTTAACAGCAACTGATTAAAAGTTCAACAAAAAGGACATTTCTTTGAACATAGTAGAATCTGTGTTTTCTGCTTTAATTGTGGTTCTGGTTTAATGATTTAATCCCGAAACTGATTTGTGGTATCTTTCGTGTGCGTAGATGAACGCAGCTTCTGTTTCAGGTAATGAGATGCGGAGTCGTGTAAATCGTGTGGTTGAGCTGATGCTGGGAACGATCACATTTCAGTCTAAAGCAACTGAGATTAAACCACTGAGTCCATGTTTAAGGGCCGGAACAAACGGGAAGAGAAATAAACACAACTCCCTTCTGCTTTGGTGCCTGTGTAATAACGCAGATAAATTCTCTCTTCTAAAAGAAATCTCCTACACTGCAAAGAAATGCTTTTCAAGCTGTCTTGTTTCCAGCCAAAATATCTAGAAATTCTTAAATCAAGAAGGAATTTCCAGATAAGAAAAAAATGAATGTCTCATTTTCAGAAAAAACATGTTACAATTAAGTGAGTTTTTGCTTGAAACAAGCAAAATAATCTTGTTTTCTGTTTGAAATAAGATTATTTTGCTTACCCCATTGGCAGATTATTTAGCTTGTTCTAAGCAAAAACTCACTTAATTTTACCTTGTTTTTTCTGAAAACGAGACAATTTTTTTTTACTTGTCTAGAAAATCCTCCTTGATTTAAGAGTTTTTAGATATTTTGGCTGGAAACAAGACAAAAAGTCTAAGCTAGAAAAGCATTTCTTTGCAGTGTATAAGAACTGAAGGCGTTCATGTCCTTCAGCAGCAGTAATGTTGTCTAATACAGCCGTATTCCTCCCACTTCTCTTGGAGTTTTCTTCTGTGTGGTCTTGAGAAATGTGACCCTTCAGCCTCTAAAACTCAAGACAGAGATCCTACAGAAGACACGGAGCCGCACATTCCCAGCACGGTTACGATAAAACATACAAAACAACAACGTTATGAGAGAACATCATATTTAGATCAACTCACTGACTTCAAGATTAAACGATCTATCTAGAGATGGCAATTCATAATCAATTTCATATTTTAAAACATAATTGTTAAATAAATATTTTAACATTTAAAAATCTATAATTATTTTTACTTGATTTTAAATCATGTTATATTTTAAATTCATGTTTTTAAACAGTTACATTTTATTAAATGTACAGATTAATATTTAGAATTCTAAAAGTATAATTGCAAAATATATATAACATTTCTAAATAAATATAAATATACATTTGTTTTATCACAATTACCGTTTACATAATTTATTTAGATTTTTTTAATTATTTTAAATTCATGTTTTTAAACAGTTACATTTTATTAAATGTACAGATTAATATTTAGAATTCTAAAAGTATAATTGCAAAATATAACACCTTTTTAAATAAATATAAATATTTTATATAAATATTATATAATATAAATTTGTTTTATCACATAATTACGGTTTAAATAATTTATTTTGATTTTTACAATTATTTTAAAATAATGTTTTTAAACAATTACATTTTATTATAACATTATTGTACGTATATGGTTAAAAAGAATGAATGTTATATTTGTAAATATAATTGCAGATTTTAATTATTTCACATTAATTAATATTTTAATGTTTAAAATGATAAATATTATATATTTACTTTTTAAAACATATTTTGTTTTAAAATAATATAATTAATATTTTAAATGAATGTTTTAAAGTTTTAATCAATTGCTTGTTATATATTTTATTATTGTTGACTTTTATGAATGATACTGATGTTTATTTTTACTCAATTTATTTAGACCCGGCCTCGTGCCATTCTTCACGAGTGATGAGGATAATGACGAGTTCGTTAGATTCACTAGAGTTCATTCAGGATCAAAACATCATTTCTATTACTGTGATATCATCTCAACTAAAGCAGGAACTCCTCTCCGAAACTACACTAACAAACCAAAATACACAGAAATAAATAGAGGAAGAAAACTAGAGAAAAGAGGAAGGAAGATGAGAAATATACCAGAGAGAGAGAGAAAATAAATAAGACAGGAACCGTTCAAACACGAGGAAAGCTTTAATATTAGACTATATTGAGCTTCATGCTGTAAAGCGCTCAGAAAATCTCAGAATAATCTGAGACGAAGACGAGTGATGTTAGAAACCTCAACGGTGTGAGATATTTGAGAAACAACATCCTCTAAAGCTGCACAGACAGGAAGTGTTTGACAGGGTGTGTCACATTTACACAAGCGTCGCAGGCAGATTGAGACACCTTTAGATGCCTAAAGCAGTCATGACCGAATCTTACTGCACTCTCAGTTCCTCAGCTGTAGTAGATATTAGGGATGCACCGATATGGACATTTTGGCCGATACTGATAATTATTAATATTTGAAAGCCGATAAGTTGGCCGATAAATCTTTATATATACGCTTTGAGAGCCTGATTAAAAAAAAATGTCTCATCATTAAAAGCCACGTCAACATAAGCAGCCTAGTTTGAACAGTGTAAGTTTAAAAAACTAATTTTACCAAATTTCGCCATAAAAAAAGTCTCACAAATAAAATAAAGTCATTGGACATCATTGCATGTGTAAAGAATCAAAATGCATGTGCCATGGATGAATAAAACAGAAGAGCCATCTGCATGGACAATAATGAAATAATAGTAATTACTAAACCATATTGTTGATGAGAAAATAAAAGTGGTGGTTATTATTAATAATGCTTCAGTGATTTTGAAAAAGGTTTTAAATAGCAGCTGCGTGCGCTGTACGAACACCGTTAACTGAAGCGCTTGTTATAGCGGGTTAATTAGGCTGAATCAGATATTTATAGAACATAAACATAATATTACAACTTATATATGCACAAAAATACACAAGTTATTTTGAACTAAGTTATGTGCTAGTCAGATGTGTAACTCGTGGACGCGCACTGCTTCCCGTAACAACGCGCTGAAACACGGCAACTAAACACAAATAATTCACAATGTTTTATTATAATAATGATTCTCATTAGAATGATATATACACGTCAGCCCCAATCATAGTTATTAGTTGTGCTGCTGTTTGAGCTGCGTGCGCTGAGATAAAGATGATCACCGGCAAACTGAAGCGCTCTATTAACACTATTAACTTAACCAAATGCATTCTATATGAGATAAAGCAGATATACATCAAATAAACACAATATTACTACATACAAATGCACAAGAGTCTGCAAATGCACAAGTGAACTTAACTGTCACAGAGGTGTAGCTCTGTGGATGCGCTCAACGCACAAAACACAACGCACAAAGATTGCACAACGTCATTTACAGTAATGTTCTTATTATCATTTTATGTAGCCTTTATGACAGACTTGCTCTGCACATAAGTGTATTGTCCTTCTCAAAGTGATTCCAATCATATTTCAAGCATTTCAAAAACATCATGGCAAACAGCGCACATCTGAAATATCTCTGAAGGAAATAATGCATTATTTATCGGCTTAAAGATATCGGCCAAATGTCTTATCGGGCCGATAACAGAAAAATGATACCGATATGCTGGCCGATATATCGTGCATCCCTAGTAGATATGAAGTTACTGAGACAGACTCAAAGGAACAAACCCACTGTCTGTGTTATTTCAGAGTCTAAAGTTAACCCTGGACAACTGCTAAGAATAACTGAAGAGCAGATGAATGTACAGGCTTCTGACGGCGGGCTTGTTTCTGTTCTAGGTGACCACACACACACACACACACACACACACACACACACACACACAGACGCGCACACACGCACACACAGACACACACAGACACGACACACACACACAGACACACACACACAGAGAGACACACACACACACACACAAAGAGACACACACACACACACACACACACACAGACACACACACACACACACACACACACACAGACAGACACACAGACAGACACGCACATACACACACACAGACACACACACACACACACACACAGACACGACACGCACATACACACACAGACACACACACACACACACACAGACACACACACACAGAGACACACACACACACACACACACACAGAGACACACATACACACACGACACACAGACACACACACACACACACACACACACACACACACACACACAGAGACACACACACACACACACACACAGAGACACACATACACACACACACACTTCTGCAGAATCTCTCCAGGACAGACTTCCCTTCCTCGGTTTAAACACACATGATGTGAAACTAACTAGGGCTTGAGGTCATCACCACTGAAAGAAACTCAAATTAGATATTAAAGTAATTATAGATGTAGAATTGATTATAATGTAACTATATTATTTTATATTAATACTATAAATACAACATTTTTATATCACTATTTATTTTTAAATAAATTATTTACAATTTGTAAATATTTTTTAATAATATGTTTTGAAACAATTACATTTTATGCATAC
>CM049883.1:1895575-1903075 GCA_027474115.1 Schizopygopsis malacanthus
CGTCACAATAATGATGCGCATCAATGATCTCACCTGACTGAACGCCTGTCAGACTGCCAGCACCTGCATCAAACCATTTCATAAGTCAGATATTTACAGATATGTACTAATATTACATTAACACAGTGAAAAGGACGGAATCAGACCTTGATCTTTTGCACAGTGTGGAATATCACAGTGTTCTTTCACGACCCTAAACGCGGTCCGCACGTAACACCAGGGTCTGCGGCTGTAGTCTGGGTTTCTGTGGGTGATGATGGAACATGTTAGTCTGTTATGATGGATGAAGCTGATATGATAATAAAGATGAAAACACACAGAAACGGCGTTACAGAGCACGTGGATGGCTCAGGATTCAGCAGCAGAGCTGCAGGCTCAGACAGGTGCGCGAGGTGTTTTCTCAACATGTTTATGCAGGACATATTCCTGCCAAAAACATGTCTGGATCATATTTCACCCCAAAATGAAAAGGAAAAATGACTTTGCACTGACCAAATTCTCACTATACTGTAATATAATATATAATAAAGGCCACCTCACTGTAAAAAAACGAAGAAAAGTTGTGAAAACGTAAAAGTTTAAGGCAACCAGCTTCAGCAGATTTGTGAGTTTTCTCAACTTCTTATATTCAGTTTATAAAACAAAACGTTGAGAAAACTTACACTTTTACGTCTTTTTACAGTGTGTATGAAGTGTGCTGATATGTGTTGTACTCTGTTTAATTAATGTGAAATAATACAAATGTAATTGTATATTGACTTTAAAAGTCTTGATTTAGATAATCATCCAAAAGGTTCTTTATTAATTATCTTCTTTATTAAATAACATAATTAGCAATTGTATTAATTTACTTTAATACAAAATGTAACTAAATATAATTTAATAAACAGGGTAAATGTGTTTAATTGTCATTAAAATAATATCACAATGAAAACAATCATAACATATTTTCATGCACAACTTTATAAAATAAAATAATAATTACATTATTAAAATGTATTGTATGTATTTATTGTATATATATATAAACAGTAAAGTATGATATTTGTTGCACTGTTTTTAAATGATACAGTTTTAATAAGAAAGAAGTGTTAAATGTGTTTAATTTAATTAAATAATGTAACAATGAAAAAAGCATAATAATAGGCCTAATAATTATTATAATAATTCCCAAATAAATTTGGATTAATAATAATCCTTATAATAAGGCTTAATTATATGCAAAACATACATAACATTTCAAATTTAAGTTTAACTTAAAATATAAATTATTTTCTTTTGAATTAATTGTATCATCAATGATGATGAATTCTGCCAAAGACAGAGACCTGAGATAAAGAACCTTTTGGATGATTATCTGAATCTTTTAAAGTCAATATACAATTACATTTGTATTATTTCACATTCATTAAAAAGAGTACAACACATATCAGCACACTTCATACACACTGTAAAAAGACGTCAAAGTGTAAGTTTTCTCAACGTTTTGTTTTATAAACTGAATATAAGAAGTTGAGAAAACTCACAAATCTGCTGAAGCTGGTTGCCTTAAACTTTTACGTTTTCACAACTTTTCTTCGTTTTTTTTCAGTGAGGTGGCCTTTATTATATATTATATTACAGTATAGTGAGAATTTGGTCAGTGCAAAGTCATTTTTCCTTTTCATTTTGGGGTGAAATATGATGAGATTTGCTCATAAACTGAGTGTTCTTGTTCTACTCATCCCAGGTGTTCAGGACAGATGCATGCTGGTTTGGTATTTCATCCGTTGTTCAGCTAGTAACGGATTACCGGTCAGGCTCTGTTTGTGTGTGAGTCAGTGGAACTGGCCTGCAGTGGTTGTGTCGTCCCGGGACCAGATTCTTGGGATAGACACTCTCCGAATCCCATTCCAGACATTCCCGTCCACTCGCTGATGTAGAGACCGGACCGCTGTAGTGCAGACCGATCCCGTCATAGCAGGAGACGGATTCATCTGCCACACAACATGATGAACTGATGTTACTGATAATAAACAGACACGAGCGATACGCACCTGCTTCACAGTGTCCGTGTTATAGTGGAATATTAATAACCTACATGCACTTACTATGGTTAGGATTAGGGGGCATGTAATTAGGCATCATTTATTGTTATTATAATAGTAAGTACATGCAAAATGTGTAACAAGCACCTTAAAATAAAGCGTTATTCAAACTTAAGTACTTGTAATTAGATTACATCTTCAAATACTTGTATCAGACTACAGTTACTTTTTTATTGATTACATGATTATGTATTATTCACACAATAGTAATACATTATTTATAATTTATTCATAATTAGCACGTTCTGATGTTGTTCAAAGGTTGGTTGTCGTAAACAAATTATTTAACCTTTTATAGTAAGTGTTTTATTTTGACTGTTGTTGTTTTTAAATGTTTTATTTTGACATTTTTATGTTTAATTAATTATTAGCTTTTCATTAAATTCATAAACTCCCTGCAATTTCTTCATGAACCCCGGGAAACCTTGACGCAATGAAATGTTTAATGCACTTCATGTTGTTAATCACAATGAACAGAATACATTTTCTATCTCTTTGTATTTTTATGTCAATATGGTACAATATTTTCTTATTTAAATCAATGTGATATGTCTGCTTATATGCCTAACATGTGTAAGTTAATGGATTCTTGACATGGAATCAGTATTCACAATTAATCTGCTCATAATAACGATTATGTACCTGATTTCTCCTGTGAACTGCTGGGAACGAGTCGGCGCTGGGCTCTCTGGAGGTCAAAACAAACCTTTCTTTACCTAAAAGCATTCTAGAAAAGTAAGTGAGTTGAGTATGTACTTGTGAAGCACACTTACACAAACTGTGAGAGCCGCTGAAGCTAGAATCAAACCCAGCAGGACAAACCCAGACATGTCTGCTTCTTCTCTGGATGTTTAAACCTGTAAGAAACCCTGATTATTCAACTTCAAATCTTACATTCCATTAGTTCTGTAGCTACATCTGTTCAGCCTTTCTAAAACACATCTATGTGTTGAATCATTGCACCTTCATTAGCCTAACTGAGAAACTTAAGAGAACATGTCAAGAACGGACCCAAACACACTAAAGGCAAGACTTTCTTGACAAGTTCACAATCAAGAATCTGCATTTGACTGTAATGAAACATGACTTTTCCTGGAATCAGACCAGGACCAGACAGAACAGGCCCGGAGCGGAGATCCACACCCACAGCACCAGAAACATCACAGAGATATTCATCATGTTTTAAACCGAACACAGTTCAGCTCTTCAAGAGTTTCAGAGGAGATCTCAACTGAAGAATGAACTCAAACAATCTCATGAGCGCTCTTTAAAATAGGCTTTCCACAATTTAATACATACATTTCATAACAAGATATACCAGATTTGCTATTTTAAAGATACACATTCTCTGGAATCAAGAAACGTATATATATGCTGGAGAACATAGCTTGATCATCTCATCGTTTGCAGAACACAGATTATCATCACAGACATGCGGTAAGAGCCCGACTCACCTGTGTGTTCAGTCAGATCCGATCCGGTCCGGTCCGGTGTGCGCTGCTTTTAAACTCTCATACAGAGGCTGCTTTGCTGTGATTGGCTGCAGGAGCAGACAGATGTGTGTCGGGGGGGGTTACTGAATCACTATAATGATTCAAATGAACTTCAGCTCCTTCCTCCTGGAAGTCTCTGGATGCTCTTTTCTTTTTCTGTCAAACACTATTTGAACTATTCTTGTAACCCTGTTCACTTCTTATGTCTCTAAATGAGCACAATCTATGCCTTCTGCTCTATGACTGATAGTTCATTATAGTGTAATTGTACAAGCGTCCAGCTTCACGTGTCTTTCTTGACTGATTTTTATGAAGTAAACGTCAGAATAACTGTAGTAATATTTCCCAGACTGAAGCAGCTCCGCTTTACTTGATTCTCCATCGATCATGTTTTAGTCTCAAATCTGATCATCAGGATCTTCTGAGGAGCGTTTATTACTTTCACTGTTCCTCAGCGGAGGAACGATCTTCATCACATCTTCTGAGGAGTGTTTATTACTTTCACTGTTCCTCAGCGGAGGAACGATCTTCATCACATCTTCTGAGGAGCGTTTGTTTCTTCAGCATTGCATTATATGTTTGGATCATTTACATCTCATCTTACTAAGATCAATTATTGGAGATACAGAGTGCTGACTAATATTTACATCATTTTATGTCAGTATCTGCTCTACTGTTATATAGATCTAATTGATTTTACATTACACGCATCATAAATACATCATAGAAATATCAGCATCTGAACCAAATTGCATATTTTTGTTCACTTTCAGTCTCTGAATTAAACTGACATCTATATTCTCACCATATCAGTCTATATGAGTCATAAAAGCCTGATTGATCAAATATAAAACCCAATAATGTTTTGTCAAACAAATGTTCCATTTCAAAACACAAGATTTTCAGACTAATATGTAATATGTGAGGGTTTAGACGGTTAATCTCTGGCCCAAACTGATATTATATGACCCGCAGTCATAGTCTGAAAGGGTTAATCTCAGTCTGGGTCACTAAGCCTCAGTTCCGGGCAAAAGGGCATCTTCCCCAAAACCCCGACACTGCTGCCCACCGGAGGAGACACAAGTGGGCAAAGCGAAATCAGTTTCACGCGTCCACGTCCTGAAACATGCAGCTGCGCGGAGACAATGTTCATGCCATGATGAAGAATAACTGATGACTAATTGGTGTAGGTGTTGGCCGATAGCTCATGATGTTTGGGAATGCACAGTTATGATTCAGCGTGTTTGACACATAGCTTCTAGCTCTATAGCGACGTGAAGCTGATTTTAGGTCTCTGATTAAGGCTTGTAATAACGTGAGTTATAAATGGAGCTCCACGCCCGGCTGACGGAGCGGACGCAGAGGTAATCATGAACTCAAAACAAACATCTGAAGAGCTTTAGGAGACAAAAACACGGCTTTGCTTGTCATTATCGGAGCATGTTCATCCATGTGTTCCTCCACAGCTGACTTCAATCATACCACCAAAGCTAATGAAGTTAATTCTACACATAAAGAAGCTCTGATGTCATGAACGGAGGCCAGATACGGACTCGGACCGTATTAAAATATATATATATAACATTTTAAATAAATTAATAATAATACAAATATATTATAATAATGGTAAGTAATATAATATTATCATTTTTTTAAAGGAATCTAAATTATAATAAAAAAAAATATATATATATATTAAATATATTCATTTTAATAATAATTTACTAAATATTTTAAAACCTCATAAAAATGAAATGTGTAATATACATAATATATTATGCAATAAAGATATCTATAAGAATGAAAATAATGCTCTCTCTCGCTCTATATTTATATAATAAAATAGAATATACAAATATTTTATTAAACTAAAATAGAATAAAAAATAATCAAATCAAATTCAAAATAATTCAAATGTAATTACAAAGGAAATTAATAAGAAATTACAAAAACAAACAATGAATTTATTTCTAATTACTACAAATAAAAAAATTATTAAAATGAATAATTTTCTGATCATTATTCATGACCATTGTGCAGTGTCTGATGTTTTTACGGCACATTACACCGGTGCATGTAGTGTGTGTTTGAAACGGTCGTGTCTCATAAACGCAGCGTAATTCAAGAAACTGCAGCAGTGTTTCAGGGGTGAATTCTCTTTATTACTGCAGTTAAATCCCCAAAAACATAAACATAAATACAAAAACGAATGAAGACGTCCCAGTGGTGCAGTGTGTTGCTACGGTGACGAATGGGCGTGGCCTAGGCTGAGGTGTCAAAGAGCTTGTCAATCATCTCCTCCACCTGCTCCGGTGAGTAGCGGTGGTACTTCTCTGGGTTTTTGGTGAATGAGATGTTGGCGCATCTGTAAAAGCATGTAAACGTGAGCTCAGTGCATCTGTAGATCACACATCAGCTGTGCTCTGATTGGCTCTCACCGCTGAAGGAAGGCTCTGTACGCCTCTGAAACCACTCTCTTCTCAGCCTGACGGATGGCGTCCCGCTGCTCTTTATCAGGAACCGCCCAGCCCTGCTGGATCTTACACAGCTCGTCCAGACCATCATTAAAGCCCTGCGAACACACACAACACAAAGCCTGTTGAGCATCACGTCCATCGGGTCTTTAGAGGTCATATAGTCTGATATATTCAGACTCAGACTGAGCAAAACAGCAGCAGCAGAGGCGGATATTTATATGATTTTAAATTCTGATGCTTGTAATGAGCAGCAATAAGATCTGTATTACAGTACAGCAGATTAGAGATCGACCGATATATCGCTTTACCGATATTTAAGCATTTTACCATAATCGTATTTTTTTTAGTCACATGCATAATTCTACAGAGTATAACCAGCAGTGAAATGTTGTTCTCTGCATTTGACCCATCCAAGTGCACACACACCTGAAGCAGTGGACACACACACACACCTGAAGCAGTGGACACACACACACACCTGGAGCAGTGGACACACACACACACCTGAAGCAGTGGACACACACACACACACCTGGAGCAGTGGACATACACACACACACCTGGAGCAGTGGACATACACACACACACCTGGAGCAGTGGACACACACACACACACACACACACTTGGAGCAGTGGACACACACACACACACACACACACACCTGGAGCAGTGCACACACGGACACACACACCTGGAGCAGTGGACACACACACCTGGAGCAGTGGACACACACACACACACACCTGGAGCAGTGGACACACACACACACACACACACATTTGGAGCACACTTGTGCAGTGGACACACACACACACACATTTGGAGCAGTGGACACACACACACACACACACACACACACACACCATTTGAAAACATTAGACATTCTTTAGCTTGTTAATATCAGTGTTGCTGATGATGCTTTTTATAAATATATTTTTTTTAATTGTAATTTGAAGATTACATTTTACATGAAAGAATGTTAATTTTCAAAAGTTTGTTGTTGTTAAGACGACTGAAAGAAGGAAAAACCAAAGTGAAGAATGGACTTACTTCACTCTGTTATTTATGTACTTTATAACAGTTAATAAACATCGGTTCTGAATATTGGTTATCGGGTACATAAACATGCAAATAATCGGTATCGGTTATAAAAAATCTATATCGGTCGATCACTACAGCAGATACTCACATACAATAATATAAATATCAGTCGTCACTCTACATCTCCAATAATAAGAGACTGAAATGATCCAAACATATAATGCAATGCAATCCAATGATGATTGAGAGATTAATGAAATGTTTCTCAAAAGCCTGAAGATCAGATTTGAGACTCACTGATCGCTGCTTCAGTCCAGTCAGGTAAAGAGTTTCTCTCACCTTGAACTTGTCCTTGATGATCTGTCGTTCCTTGTCTTTGAGCTGCTCGTGAGAAAACATTC
>CM049883.1:1908075-1920575 GCA_027474115.1 Schizopygopsis malacanthus
CACTACATCTATATTTTAATATGATATAATATTACTAAATAATAATGTTAATGAAAAGCATAACCACTGAATATCCAGATTCACTCAACATTATAATTCAAATATATATTAGACATTATATTAAATAATACAAGTTTATATTACATTTTTTAAATAATTTATATGATCTAGAATTATATTAGAAATAATAATATTAATAATTATGCAGTAGTAATGCATAAAACATCAAATGAAATATTATTAAAATATAAAAAATGAAATATTAACTCTATCAGATGTTCTAAGTCTGCACCTGGGGTCAGAACAGGAAAGCTGCGCATTATGTGACAGATGTTTGTAAACGTTATTCTTTAGCATCAGTAAAGAGTAACGGAGACTCCTCGTCCGCTCGAGCGCTTACCTCGGGGGTCTAAGGGAATATTGTAAGTGTCTCCGAGTACTACAGGACAGAAGCAAAGCAGAACAGAGAGAGAAAGAGAACAAGAGAAAGAGGCAGAGGGCGAGAAGTTAAAATAGTTCTGTTAGTGACGAGCTTCACCACTAACAGCCAGCCAGGATGAGCGAGCAAGATCATGTGACTGAAGCAGAGCTGAGTGGGCGGGGCTGAGGACACAGTGGGAGGAGCTACAGAGTGGCATGCACTGCTGTGAACATGAGTGCGTAAAAATATAATAACATTAGATGAATTAATGAACATATGGAACGTATAACATTACTTTCTGATTTATTATTTTAATTCATAATAGTATAATTCATTAATTTTGATCAAAATAAAATAAATTATATTAAATGAACATACAGACCAGAATAATAATGCCAAAACATATAATAACATTAGATGAATTAATGAACATATGGAACGTATAACATTACTTTCTGATTTAATATTTAATTAATAATAGTAT
Organism: Schizopygopsis malacanthus; assembly: GCA_027474115.1. Lineage (NCBI taxonomy): Eukaryota > Metazoa > Chordata > Actinopteri > Cypriniformes > Cyprinidae > Schizopygopsis > Schizopygopsis malacanthus. The sequence goes on from CM049883.1 coordinate 1,908,981, forward strand.
AATTAATTAATTTTGATCAAAATAAAATAAATTATAATAAATGAACATACAGAACATAAAATATTACTTTCTGATATTTTTCATTGACTATTTTAACAACAACAATAATGTTTTAAAATAAAATAATATTAATTATAATAAATGTATATAATTATTAAATATACAGAACATAATATTTAACTTTTGGCTTAGTATTTTAATTAATAATATTTATAATGAATTATTAATTACTCTAAATATAATAATCGTGATTTAAAATGGAAAAAACTATAAATATTTACTATAATAAAATTATACAAATTAATGAATTTTCAGAATATAAAATATAAAACTACTTCCTGATTTAATACCAATTAATAATATTTAAATTATTAATAAAATAAAATAAAAATAATAACATTGCCTTAAAATTAAAATAAATAGAATAATTATTATTATTAAAAAAATATATATAATAAATGAACATACAGACCATAAACTATTACTTTCTGATATATTTCATTGACTATTTTAACAACAACAATAATAGCAATAATGTTTTAAAATAAAATAATATTAATTAGAATAAATGTATATAAATTAAAAAATATACAGAACATAATGAACATAATATTAACTTTTGGCTTAATATTTGTATTAATAATATTTATAATGAATTATTCATTACTCTAAATAATAATAATCGTGATTTAAAATAAAAAAAAAACAATAAATATTTACTATAATAAAATTATACAAATTAACGAATTTGCAGAATATAAAATTACTTCCTGATTTAATACCAATTAATAATATTTAAATTATTAAATAAAATACAAATAATAATATTGCCTTAAAATAAAATAAATTGAATAATTATTATTATATATATACAAAAAAAATATATATATATATGGAACATACTCTTACTTTCTGATCATAATGCAAGACTGCTCAGCAGATCCAACTTTTAAAAATAATATCTGATCAATAATTAAGCCCATAAATGGTACATTGAGCAGTATATTGTGTATGTAGGATGGAGGAAGATGGTGCAGGAAAACACAACAGCAGAGAAACTCGCTCTCAGCACTGAGACACTCATGTTTGCTCTGCTGAACGTTTGTCTCGAGAAAGTTCAGGAAAACCACAAATAAGGAGACAGGAGGGTGAGGACGGCGATCTGTTATGAACATGAATATGATAAAAACAGACATCTCAGCTGCCCAAGCAGAGCGTTTGAATAACAGCAGAACGGGAGATTCATAAATGCTATAAGCGTGGTATCAGTCTGTTTGATTTGTTCTGCTGTACCCTGAGAGGCCACACACACACACACACACACACCGAACACACACAAACACACACCGAACACACACACACATACACCGAACACACACACACACACACCGAACACACACACACACACACACCGAACACAATAATTAAGCCCATAAACACACACACACACACACACACACACACACCGAACACACACACACCGAACACAATAAATAAGCCCATAAACACACACACACACACACACACACACACACAGACAGACACACACACAGTCTCTCTCTCTCTCTCTCTCTCTCTCTCACACACACACACACACACAGACAGACACACACACACACAGATTTATAATGCTATAAGCGTGGTGAATCTGCTGGATCAGTCTGTTTTTGATCTGTTCTGCTGTACCCTGAGAGGCCACACACACACACACACACACACACACACAGATTTATAATGCTATAAGCGTGGTGAATCTGCTGGATCAGTCTGTTTTTGATCTGTTCTGCTGTACCCTGAGAGGCCAGCATGGCTCCGGCGGTTTCCTGGAAGTCCAGCAGCTGCTGCAGGAACAGAATGGCCTGAGGAGACACAGACAGAGAAACAGAGAGCTTTTAGAACACATCACTTTTATTGCTAGTTTTCCTGAACAAAAGGACAATGAAGAGATCTTACATTGCTTGTGAGCTCATGAACGGTTCCATCTTTCGGCATGTTGTACTCTTTATCTGGATCGTGCTGTCGGATTAGAGAACATCACATCAGAACATAACAATAATCATTCATATAACAAAGTGTAGTGAGGAACGTCATTTATATTTCATGATATAATAAAATGTGTACTTAAAATATATCAAAATGCTTATATAAAACATTTAATTTGAGTTATTATTATTATTAAAATAAAATTAATAAATAATAAGTATAAAATATTAACATTTACACACACACACACACACACACACACACACACACACACACACACACACACACACACACACACACACACACACACACACACAAACCTACTTATTTAATTTAATCTAAATAAATAAAATGATTAAAAATGAATGTATTAATAATATTTATTATATTTTAATTGTATTATTCATTTTTTATTATACTTTCTAAATAAATTGCAAATACTTTCTAAATAAATACATGAATAATTATTAAATTATATATTATTAATAATAATACATTTAATTAATTTAAATATTAATTATTATAACTATAATTTAAATATTACAAATAATTAAAACCATATTTTTTGTATTAATTTAATATGAAACTATGCATTTATATATATATATATATATATATTATATATATATATATAATATTATAAAACAAGTGTATATTATTTTTAATATAAACTAAATAGTTAAATTATTTTAAATAATTATTAACATTTATAATTATCGATATATAATATATTACATTTATATTATTTATATATATATAACATAATAATTATAATTATAATAAATTATTTAAAATTAAAACAATACATTAAATAATAATATTTATAATAAAAGGATCTAAATGAATAAAAGAATACCTGCACCTGATATGATGAGAGGAACTGTTAGCGGTTGTGTGTGGTCTACCTTAATGCTCTCAGCAAACTCCTCCAGCGCTTTGGCTCCGGTGGTCTCCATAGAGGTGATGAGAGCTGGGAGCTTGTTCTTGGTGCTGGCAGCCGTTCCCTGCACCACAAGACAGGATATGACATCGTCAGCTACAACACTGAGCCACAAATGCAGTGAGAACATTTTTTTTTTGATTTGCTCTCTATCTACCTGAAGCGTGGCGTCGAAGTCTGGTTTGGTCTGCTTGAGGTGGCGCAGGATGGGGAAGATGGTCAGCACAGCGGAGTAATCGTGTCTCATGATGGCGCGACGCGCCGCTGATACGATGTTATCGCCCTCCAGCATCAGATTATCCAACGCCTCCTACAGCGACAAGCACTGTGATTACACACACGCGATAGCAACGAACACACAAACACACACACACCGAACACACACTGAACAGAACACACACTGAACAGAACACACACTCAGTCTCACACACACACACACACACACACAGTCTCACACACACACACGCACACACACCGAACACACACACACACACACACACACACACAGTCTCACACACACACACACACACACACACACACACACACACACCGAACACACACTGAACAGAACACACACACAGTCTCACACACACACACACACACACACACACACTCACACACACACACACACACACACAGTCTCACACACACACACACACACACACTCTCACACACAGTCGCACGCAGGCACGCACAAACACACACACAGTCTCACACGCACGCAGGCACGCACAACACGCACGCACGCACGCACACACACGCATGCAGGCACGCACAAACACACACACATGCACACACAAACACACACACATGCACGCACACACACACACACACACATGCATACACGCCAGCACACACACACACACACACACACACACACACACACACACACACACACACGCGCGCGCACACGCACGCACACACACACGCACGCACACACACACTGAACACACACTGAACACACACTGAACACACACTGAACACACACTGAACACACACCTGTATGAGCGAGTCGAAGGTCTTCTTCTGGTGATGTTCTGGAATGATCTCGGTCAGTAACGCGTATTCGCTCTGAGCCAGCTTCACAAACGCGCTGATGCAGTGGATGTACGAATCGATCTCGACGTCCAACACGTCATCCTTCCCTGAGACACACACACACACCTGTCAGAGCTCAAGACAACTACATTCAAATATGATCATTGTGGACCAAGGGTGATTTATTAATAATATCTTAAACTTAATGTGATTAAAGCATTGAACAGAATTAAAACCTATTTGATATTTGAAAAGACTCATTGTTTTTACAATTAAATGATGCAGCAAATAAATACCACAGCTTTAAATATATCAGATCAATATGAGACCGAAGAGCTACAACATGAGACATTTCTCAATCATATGTGTGTTACTAAAATGTCCAAATCATTTGGACTTTTTCAACATACACTGTAACGCTTAATAAATACGATTTCTGAAATAATGTTGTGTGATACTGCAGCAAACCCAATTTACAGCACGAGATTAAATGATCGTTAAAAATGAATGCACATCAGAAAAATCCCGCTAATGTTTCTTCATATCTAATCATTCCAAAGTGCATCAATAACGAGTCTCAATAATGCATATAAATAATATCCATGTTCCTGATGTTCAAACCACTGCAACCTGATGTTGAGTTGACTCTGAATGAAATAAATGTCAAAATAATGAATAATATTACAATTAATGACTAATGACATTTAATTAAAATACATAATAACACCTATATAAATCAATAATAACTTAATAATTAAAAAACAAATATTATAATTAAATGTAGAATGTCATTTTTAAGGAATGAATCACTCACTCTTTGAACTGAACCCAATATTACTGTAGATAACCTCTCTTAAATTAATATTTAGCGTTCTAACAACAGCATCTCTGAAATACTGATAATAACTAGTTTACAGGTGATCTTTAGCAAGTGTAAACATTAACATTATAAACACACAACCACAGGATTTACACTAAATGTGTGTTCACTGGAGGCTAATGACGCTAATGACATCATTTGTTCTTTATAAACTGAACTCAGCACTTGTGTTTTTAAAGATACAGTAAGTGTTTTTCATCTTTGAGGTCAGACTCACCTGCAGCCGCCCCATGCTTGTCGTCAGACAGGTGCTTAACCCCACGCAGGTCATGATCGAAACCTGATTGGTTAGGATATAGTCACATGACCCGAGTCACTGTCTCAATGCTACAGAGGGAGTGCTGAACAAGCTCTCACCCGCCCACAAAGCAGAGGAAACACTCACGCGGCTCGACCGAGTGCTGGATGTTAGTGGGGGGGGGTCGAAGTGCACCGATAGACCAGCAGAGCACAGAGACTTATGGGAAACACTGATGTCACAACAGTCTGTCCTCAGTTTGAGAGAGAAAACACGACCACGCTCAACTCAAGTCTACTCCCTACTCGGACATATCTGATTTCACTGAGATGCAGTGCTATTTTTATATACTATTATATGCTATTTTATAGTTTCAGTGTTATTTTAGATTTTTTGTGCTATTTCTATACAATTAGTTGCATGCTATTTTTATAGTTTTTAGTTTTCATTTGAATTTGTAGTAATATTTCTATACGCTATTTTTATATATAGCTGCCAAAGTAACACTTCTAATTTTCATTAAATTTTTTCCAATAATATTTATTTTATTTCAGCTTTATTTCTCACTGTGACCTTTAAAAAAAAAAGTTTTAGTTAACAATAACAATACTGATAGTATGATGTCACAAACATTGCAGCATTTAGATATGAACACATTTAATAATCATTTTTTAAGCTAAATAAAATGCATCAGCAAGTCTAATACGTCAAATTTCCTGCATTAAAGGACAGTTAAAAACCTGTTTAGCAAACTCATTTGAGATGTTCTGCAAACTATTTTGGCATTGTATTATAGCTAAATGCTGCTGTTCATTGCCATGTTTTCAAATCATTTAAACTGTAAATTCACAAAGTCACTTTAAATTAAATCCTCATTGTTTTTTTGTTAAATAAAAACAATTATTAATACTATTAACTACACTAATAATATTTAATTGAATATAAAAACTATGCCATTAGTTTGAATTATTAATGTATAATTAAAAAAATAACTCTAATTTGATTAAATAAACATATATTGCAGAGATGAGACAAACAGTGGCTCTCTCAGGAAGGTTGGTCTCTCTGTGGCCCATATGTTTCTGTGTTATCCGGCTGTTGTTTTCCGAAACGCAGGAACACCAGAAGTGAGACCAACAGCGCTCTTTAAAATAGGCTTCCCACAATCCCACATACATTTCATAACAAGATATACCATATTTGCTATTTCAAAGATACACATTCTCTGGAATCAAGAAACGTAAAAATGCTGGAGAACATAGCTTGATCATCTCATCGTCTGCAGTACACAGATTATCATCACAGACATGCGGTAAGAGCCCGACTCACCTGTGTTCAGATCAGATCAGATCCGGTCCGGTGTGCGCTGCTTTTAAACACTCATACAGAGGCTGCTCTGCTGTGATTGGCTGCAGGAGCAGACAGATGTGTGTCGGGGGGGGGGTTACTGAATCACTATAATGACTCAAATGAACTTCAGCTCCTTCCTCCTGGAAGTCTCTGGATGCTCTTTTCTTTTTCTGTCAAACACTATTTGAACTATTCTTGTAACCCTGTTCACTTCTTATGTCTCTAAATGACCAACATGAGCAAAACTTTGCTGTTTCACACAATATATGCCTTCTGCTCTATGACTGATCGTTCATTATAGTGTAATTGTACAAGCGTCCAGCTTCACGTGTCTTTCTTGACTGATTTTTATGAAGTAAACATCAGAATAACTGTAGTAATATTTCCCAGACTGAAGCAGCTCGGCTTTACTTGATTCTCCATCAATCATGTTTTAGTCTCAAATCTGATCATCAGGATCTTCTGAGGAGTGTTTGTTTCTTCAGCATTGGATTATGTTTGGATCATTTACATCTCATCTTACTAAGACATATTATTGGAGATACAGAGTGCTGACTAATATTCATATCATTTTATGTCAGTATCTGCTCTACTGGTATAAAGATCTCATTGATTTTACATTACAAGCATCAGAATTACATCATAGAAATATCAGCATCTGCACCAAATTGCATATTTTTGCTCCCTCCGAGTCTCTGAATTAAACTGACCTCTATATTCTCACCATATCAGTCTATATGAGTCATAAAAGCCTGATTGATCAAATATAAAACCCAACAATGTTTTGTCAAACAAATGTTCCATTTCAAAACACAAGATTTTCAGACTATTATGTAATATGTGAGGGTTTAGATGGTTAATCTCTGGCCCAAACTGATATTATATGACCCGCAGTCATAGTCTGAAAGAGTTAATCTCAGTCTGGGTCACTAAGCCTCAGTTCCGGGCAAAAGGGCATCTTCTCCAAAACCCCGACACTGCTGCCCACCGGAGGAGACACAAGTGGGCAAAGCGAAATCAGTTTCACGCGTCCACGTCCTGAAACATGCAGCTGCGCGGAGACAATGTTCATGCCATGATGAAGAATAATTGATGACTAATTGGCGTAGGTGTTGGCCGATAGCTCATGATGTTTGGGAATGCACAGATATGATTCAGCGTGTTTGACACATAGCTTCTAGCTCTATAGCGACGTGAAGCTGATTTTAGGTCTCTGATTAAGGCTTGTAATAACGAGAGTTATAAATGGAGCTCCACGCCCGGCTGACGGAGCGGACGCAGAGGTAATCATGAACTCAAAACAAACATCTGAAGAGCTTTAGGAGACAAAAACACGGCTTTGCTTGTCATTATCGGAGCATATTCATCCATGTGTTTCTCTACAGCTGACTTCAATTATACCACCAAGACTAATGAAGTTAATTCTACACATAAAGAAGCTCTGATGTCATGAACGGAGGCCAGATATGGACACGGACTGTATTAAAAAATAAATATATAACATTTTAAATGAATTAATAATAATACAAATGGTAAGTAATATAATAATATATCATTTTTTAAAGGAATCTATCTAAATTATAATTAAAAAAAATTAAATTAAAATATGAAATATATTAATTTTAATAATAATAATAATTTATTAAATATTTTAAAACCTAAAAATGAAATGTGTAATATACATAATATATTATGCAATAAAGATATGTATATGAATTAAAATAATGCTCGCTCTATATATATATATAATAAAATAGAACATACAAATATTTATTAAACTAAAATAGAATAAAAAATAATCAAATCAAATTTAAAATAATTCAAATGTAATTAATAATAAATTACAAAAACAAACATATTAAATTGTATAAGAATACAAATAATTCATTTATTTCTAATTACTACAAATGAAAAATAATTAAAATGAATAATTTTCTGATCATTATTCATGATCATTGTGCAGTGTCTGATGTTTTTACGGCACATTACACCGGTGCATGTAGTGTGTGTTTGAAACGGTCTCATAAACGCAGCGTAATTCAAGAAACTGCAGCAGTGTTTCAGGAGTGAATTATCTTTATTACTGCAGTTAAATCCCCAAAAACATAAACATAAATACAAAAACGAATGAAGACGTCCCAGTGGTGCAGTGTGTTGCTACGGTGACGAGTGGGCGTGGCCTAGGCTGAGGTGTCAAAGAGCTTGTCAATCATCTCCTCCACCTGCTCCGGTGAGTAGCGGTGGTACTTCTCTGGGTTTTTGGTGAATGAGATGTTGGCGCATCTGTAAAAGCATGTAAACGTGAGCTCAGTGCATCTGTAGATCACACATCAGCTGTGCTCTGATTGGCTCTCACCGCTGAAGGAAGGCTCTGTACGCCTCTGAAACCACTCTCTTCTCAGCCTGACGGATGGCGTCCCGCTGCTCTTTATCAGGAACCGCCCAGCCCTGCTGGATCTTACACAGCTCGTCCAGACCATCATTAAAGCCCTGCGAACACACACAACACAAAGCCTGTTGAGCATCACGTCCATCGGGTCTTTAGAGGTCATATAGTCTGATATATTCAGACTCAGACTGAGCAAAACTACAGCAGCAGAGGCAGATATTTATATGATATTAAATTCTGATGCTTGTAATGAGCAGCAATAATATCTGTATTACAGTACAGCAGATTAGAGATCGACCGATATATCGCTTTACCATAATCACATTTTTTTTTTTGTCACATGCATAATTCTACAGAGTATAACCAGCAGTGAAATTTTGTTCTCTGCATTTGACCCATCCAAGTACACACACACACTTGGAGCAGTGGACATACACACACACACCTGGAGCAGTGGACACACACACACACACTTGGAGCAGTGGACATACACACACACACCTGGAGCAGTGGACACACACACACACACACCTGGAGCAGTGGACATACACACACACACCTGGAGCAGTGGACACACACACACACACACACACTTGGAGCAGTGGACATACACACACACACCTGGAGCAGTGGACACACACACACACACCTGGAGCAGTGGACATACACACACACACCTGGAGCAGTGGACATACACACACACACCTGGAGCAGTGGACATACACACACACACCTGGAGCAGTGGACACAGACACACACACACTAGGAGCAGTGGACACACACACATACACACCTGGAGCAGTGGACACACACAGACACTTGGAGCAGTGGACACACACACACACTTGGAGCAGTGGACACACACACACACACACACACCTGGAGCAGTGGACACACACACACCTGGAGCAGTGGACACACACACACACACACACACACACACACACACACCTGGAGCAGTGGACACACACACACACACACACACACACACACACTTGGAGCAGTGGACACACACAGACACTTGGAGCAGTGGACACACACACTTGGAGCAGTGGACACACACACACACACACACACACACACTTGGAGCAGTGGACACACACACTTGGAGCAGTGGACACACACACACACACACACCTGGAGCAGTGGACACACACACACCTGGAGCAGTGGACACACACACACACACACACACACACACACACACACACACACACACACACACTTGGAGCAGTGGACACACACACACACTTGGAGCAGTGGAGACACACACACACTTGGAGCAGTGGACACACACACACCTGGAGCAGTGGACACACACACACACACAATTTGAAAACATTAGACATTCTTTAGCTTATTGTTAATATCAGTGTTGCTGATGATGCTTTTTATAAATATTTTTTTTTTATTGTAATTTGAAGATCAAATTTTACATGAAAGAATGTTAATTTTCAACAGTTTGTTGTTGTTAAGATGACTGAAAGAAGGAAAAACCAAAGTGAAGAATGGACTTACTTCACTCTGTTATTTATTTACTTTATAACAGTAAATAAATATCGGTTCTGAATATCGGTTATCGGGTACATAAACGTACAAATAATCGGTATCGGTTATAAAAAATCAATATCGGTCGATCACTACAGCAGATACTCACAAACAATAATATAAATATCAGTCGTCACTCTACATCTCCAATAATAAGAGGAGACTGAAATGATCCAAACATATAATGCAATGCAATCCAATGATGACTGAGAGATTAATGAAATGTTCCTCAAAAGCCTGAAGATCAGATTTGAGACTCACTGATCGCTGCTTCAGTTCAGTCAGTTAAAGAGTTTCTCTCACCTTGAACTTGTCCTTGATGATCTGTCGTTCCTTGTCTTTGAGCTGCTCGTGAGAAAACATTCAGAGCGCAGGATTAAACAGAGACCGTTTCATAATGATGAGCCGCGTTCAACCAAAGCAGAAGCGTTCATGCATCGGAGTATAACATAACAAATACTCTGTGCTAGTCAAGCTGTAGCCAAGCATCTGCATCTGTGCAAGATTATTATATATATATAATGCTTCTTTAAATAAAATGTTAACTGAAATAAAATAAAACTAAATTAACCAAAATGAATAAATAAAAACTATTTATAAAAACTATATAATTTTGGATAAATGAAGAAAAAAAACAACTAATACAATTACAAACACACTCACGCACAACTCAAACTACTAAAACTAACTACTTAATTTAAGTGAAATCAGAAAATATATATAAAAAATATATATAATTCAAAATTTTACTAAAACTAAAATGAATACATAGAAATTCATAAAAACTGTTTAGACACAAAAATGAAATGACAAAACAATAAAAATGACAAAACTAAAGTTACAATAAAAAATGTATTATAAAAATGTAATCTAATTTAAAATATAAAAAAGTAAAGGAAAAAATAAATATTTAGATATTAAAAAAATAAAATATAAAACTACTAAAAATGATGAAAACAAAATGACTAAAACTTTAACTAAAGTTAAAACAGAAACTAAACTCAAATTCAAAATATTAACAAAAATTATACAGTATATCAAAAAATAGTTGATCAATGCCACAACAATAGAACTGCATGTGTGTGTGTGTGTGGTCTAGTTCTTCTGTGTGTGTGTGTGTGTGTCTGGTCTAGTTTATCTCTGTCTGTGTGTGTGTGTGTGTGTGTGTGTCTGGTCTAGTTTATCTCTGTCTGTGTGTGTGTGTGTGTGTGCGGTCTAGTTCTTCTGTC
>CM049883.1:1925575-1928075 GCA_027474115.1 Schizopygopsis malacanthus
CAGACACAGACACAGACACACACACACACAGACACACACACACACAGACACAGACACACAGACACACACACACACACACACACACACACACAGATTTATAAATGCTATAAGCGTGGTGAATCTGCTGGATCAGTCTGTTTTTGATCTGTTCCGCTGTACCCTGAGAGGCCACACACACACACACACACACAGTCTCTCTCTCTCTCTCTCTCTCTCTCACACACACACACACACACAGATTTATAATGCTATAAGCGTGGTGAATCTGCTGGATCAGTCTGTTTTTGATCTGTTCTGCTGTACCCTGAGAGGCCAGCATGGCTCCGGCGGTTTCCTGGAAGTCCAGCAGCTGCTGCAGGAACAGAATGGCCTGAGGAGACACAGACAGAGAAACAGAGAGCTTTTAGAACACATCACTTTTATTGCTAGTTTTCCTGAACAAAAGGACAATGAAGAGATCGTACATTGCTTGTGAGCTCATGTACGGTTCCATCTTTCGGCATGTTGTACTCTTTATCCGGATCGTGCTGTCGGATTAGAGAACATCACATCAGAACATAACAATAATCATTCATATAACAAAGTGTAGTGAGGAACGTCATTTATATTTCATAATATAATAAAATGTGTACTTAAAATATATCAAAATGCTTATATAAAACATTTAATTTTAGTTATTATTATTATTAAAATTAAATTAATAAATAATAAGTATAAAATATTAACATTTACACACACACACACACACACACACACACACACACACACACGAACACAAAAACCTACTTATATAAATTATCTAAAAATGGTTGCTTATTATTTAATTTAATCTAAATAAATAAAATGAATGTATTAATAATATTTATTATATTTTAATTGTATTATTCATTTTTTTATTATACTTTCTAAATAAATACATGAATAATTATTAAATTATATATTATTAATAATAATACATTAAATTAATTTAAATATTAATTATTATAACTATAAATTAAATATTAAAAATAATTAAAACAATATTTTTTGTATTAATTTAATATGAAACTATGAATTTATTTATATATATATATATATATAATATTATAAAACAAGTGTATATTATTTTTTATATAAACTAAATAGTTAATAATTATTTTAAATAATTATTAACATTTATAATTATCGATATATAATATATTACATTATACTATTTATATATAAAACATAATAATAATAATTATAATAAATTATTTCAAATTAAAACAATACATTAAATAATAATATTTATAATAAAATTATCTAAATGAATAAAAGAATACAATTCTGCACCTGATATGATGACAGGAACTGTTAGCGGTTGTGTGAGATCTACCTTAATGCTCTCAGCAAACTCCTCCAGCGCTTTGGCTCCGGTGGTCTCCATAGAGGTGATGAGAGCTGGGAGCTTGTTCTTGGTGCTGGCAGCCGTTCCCTGCACCACAAGACAGGATATGACATCGTCAGCTACAACACTGAGCCACAAATGCAGTGAGAACATTTTTTGTTCATTTGCTCTCTATCTACCTGTAGAGTGGTGTCGAAGTCTGGTTTGGTCTGCTTGAGGTGGCGCAGGATGGGGAAGATGGTCAGCACAGTGGAGTAATCGTGTCTCATGATGGCGCGCCGCGCCGCTGACACGATGTTATCGCCCTCCAGCATCAGATTATCCAACGCCTCCTACAGCGACAAGCACTGTGATTACACACACGCGCACGCACGCACACACACGCACACACCGAACAGAACACACACACACACACACACACACAGTCTCACACACACGCACGCAGGCACGCACAAACACACACACGCACACACACACACACACACACACACAGTCTCACACACACACACACACACACACACACACACACACACAGTCTCACACACACGCACGCAGGCACGCACAACACGCACGCAGGCACGCACAACACGCACGCACGCACACACACAGTCTCACACACACGCATGCAGGCACGCACAAACACACACACACACACACAGTCTCACACACACGCACGCAGGCACGCACGCACACACACGCACACACAGTCTCACACACACGCACGCAGGCACGCACAACACACACACACGCACGCACACACGCACGCACGCACACACACACGCACGCACACACGCACACACAGTCTCACACACACGCACGCAGGCACGCACAACACACACACGCACACACAGTCTCACACACACGCACGCAGGCACGCACAACACACACACACACACACGCACGCACACACACACACACACGCACACACGCACACACAGTCTCACACACACGCACGCAGGCACGCACAACACACACACGCACACACAGTCTCACACACACGCACGCAGGCATGCACAACACACACACACACACACACGCACGCACGCACACACACACACACACACGCACCTGTATGAGCGAGTCGAAGGTCTTCTTCTGGTGATGTTCTGGAATGATCTCGGTCAGTAACGCGTA
>CM049883.1:1933075-1935575 GCA_027474115.1 Schizopygopsis malacanthus
CCAGTTCCAACAGACAGGAAGGAGAACATCAGTTACAGCTGAAGAAACTAGCTCAATATACTAGTTATCCTGGTTAATAACAACTCAGTGGTCTGGCTGAGATATAAGTCGTGTGTGTGTGTGTGTGTGTGTGTGTATAAAGGCCTTTTGTTTTCACATTAAAAGGAACACAAATAAAATAAATGTCAGTCTAAATGGATCATAAAACACTACTGTTCAAAGGTCTGGGTAAGTACGTTTTTTTTTATTCATTCAGTAGGACACAATAAATTGATCAAAAGTAACAGTAAAGATATTTATAATGTTGTAAACGATTCTATTTCAAGTAAAAACTGTTCTTTTGAACTTTCTGTTCATCTGTGAATCCTGAAAAATAAAATGTCTCACGGTTTTCCACAAAAATATTGTGCAGCACGACTATTTTCAACATTGATAATAATCAGAAATGTTTCTTGAGCAGCAAATCAGCTGAAAATTCAGCTTTGCATCACATGAATAAATACAGTTTAAAGTATATTAAAATAATATATTAAGTGTAAACGATATTTCATAATATTACTGTTTTTTTAAATAAAATAAATGCAGCCTTGGTGAGCAAAAGAGAGTAATTTAAATATAAATGTAATTATTTAATATAGTACACTATTTTAATTGTTCATATGAATACTAAAATAACTAATAATAATTAATAAAATAATTATTTAATTAAAATTTACCTTATTTTTTAAAAACATTATTATTTTAAAATGTTACGACCTTTGAGTGGTAGTGTACCTTTTTTTTTTTTGAGTTTATCATTAAGGCCAATTTTTTTTTCATCAAAATACATATTTGTCTCAAGCTCTGTGTGAATATTTTTTTGTGTATTTTGCCAGCAAATCTTACATGTGAAACATGTTTGTGTTGAATGTGAATAGTCCTTTCATAGACAGCCTTTCGTAGCCTGTTCTGTTGCATATGAGTGTGTGTGTTTGTGTGTGTGTGTATGTGTGGGTGTCTGTGTGTGTGTGTATGTGTGTGTGTGTGTGTGTGTGTGTGTGTGTGTGTGTGTGTGTGTGTCTGTGTGTGTGTGTGTGTGTGTGTGTGTGTGTGTGTGTGTCTGTGTGTGTGTGTGTGTGTGTGTCTGTGTGTGTGTGTGTATATAATGGGAAGCTCTGCAAACAGAAGCAAGCAATGGACGCGTCACAAACACAGCTGTGACTTTACCTGGGATGTAGACTGACATCATCAGACACGAGTGAGACAGAGAAGAGAAACGGGGGAGAGGAGACGTTAGTAAGAACACACCAGGAATGAGAAAAGAGGAGAACTTTGACGGGATGGAAGTCAGATAAACCTGATCGTGATCCATCAGGGCCACCAGAAACCCAAAGAGACCCGGTCTAGTGAGGTGAAGGGTTAAAGGTCACTGACCTGGTCTTTTGGGAGGCTTCTTGGTGGGCGTCTCCTTGCGTTTGGTCTGAACGGCGGGCGAGTGGATGGCAGAGGTGGCGCTGTTCTTACGGAAATGCTCCTTTAGACCCTTAATGGACCGATCCAGCTGACTGGACCGGACCTGGAAATACACGTTCATGAAGTCTGCAGAGAAACAAACACACGAGTCAGGTTCTGGAAGTAAAACCCATTCATGTTCTCCAAAGGGAAATAGATTTTTAATGATAACCGATAATCTATTAAAGACAGACCTGTTGTGAGGTTGTTAATCAATGATTTATGCTTTTATTAAAGCCATCGGTTCACATTAATTAAATTATTATTTTTTTATAATTAAGTGAATTAATAGCAAAACTCGTGGTAAAAAACTATCCATGATGCTGTACAGATAATCAGTTTTCATACAATAATAATTGTGTATAAATTTAAAGTAAACATAAAATACATTGCTTCCATAGATACAATCAACAAATAATATCTAATACATTTGACTTTTTGTACATTAGAAGTGAACTGTTGTTTTTTTTACATGTAATTTTTTCTGTATGGTATTTCATCTTTACACAAATACATCCGTTATGCTGTATGATATTGTTTTACTTTTTCCACAAAAGTCATTTAAAACATTAAAGCAGACACTTTACTTGCATTTAATATGCTTTATATCTATATATATATTAAATTAATTAATTATTTTATGTAATCTAATTTTGTGTTTTAAATTAACAATTCAAATTAAATTGTTTACTATATTAAATAATATATTTATATTAAATGTATCTCTCTCCCGCTCACCAAGGCAGCATTTATTTAATGCAAAAAACATGAATAGTTGTATATTTCACGTAATTTTAAATTTGATCATGTAATTTGCAATTAATGGGGTCGTAGTCATGATCTTCAAATACTGTTTTGCTTCAAATAAATGTTATGGGCTGCAATACGATTAATCTCATTCAAAATAAAAGTTTGTTTACATACTATATGTGTGTGTACTGTATATTTATCATGTATATATAAATACACACACATACATGTATATATAAGGGAAAATATGTTAGATTTA